>JAHWFP010272087.1:0-10819 GCA_023313725.1 Lithobius niger
GGTCTCTTTTACTAGTTTTATTCTTTGGTATGATGACGTAACTCTTTCTAATTCCCAAATTATGCGGTCTCTTTTACCAGTTTTGTTTTTGGTATGATGACATCATTCTTTTGAAAAGCAAAACCACGCCGCCTCTTTTACCAGTTTTGCTCTTTGGTGAGATATAATTCTTCCGAATCACTTTTGTGTTTATTTATTTTTTTAAAGCTGTGTAACACATCATGTTGCTGAATTGATATCAAAGCATAATTCCAACAGCTAGCCGGTTCATGAAATGAAATCTGCAATGCCGTTTTTTTTTCGTTTCAAGGACCATGTAAATGTAAGAAACTGAGTAGTAGGGTAGGTGTATACGTACATGTTGTGTAAACATTTGGTAACGTACCATTATGTAAGGTGTTTGAGGCACTGTTGTGTACTGAATATAGGTGAACTAACTAAATGTACCCAAAAATAATATTCATAAATAAAGTATAAATTACCTGAACTCTGCTTTAGGCTAAATATCCACATTGCATTTGCATTAATATTTTGGATAAATAATCGTGGATGAAGGAGGAATAGCTCTGACAGTTCAGTTATTTATGGCTGCGAAACTTACCATTTTCCAAGCCTATTTTCGGCTTACTTATCGTAGAGCACCAAAGAACAGTTGAAGAGTTCGCAGTAAATAAGCCTAACATTCACGCCAATTACTAAGTACGTGCGAGATGGTAATCTCGTAAATTTGTACACATGTGACACGAGGAATAATAAATCAACTTTAGTGAGATGCAATAAAAATTCTACCCATGTCATAAAATGTGATTTCTTGTGACGTCGAAAAATTGTGCAGGGCAGCATGTTTGCAAAGTTAGACTTAAGTCATAGGCCTATACGTGGACATCCGGCAATGAATAATGGTGAGCACATGGGATAACTTAACCAAAAAACTCCGGACTTCTTTACAAAATTGGCCATGTAACACAAGAAAATTAGGTTCAGGAAATGATTTACTAACCGAAATTTTAGCCTTTAAAAATTCGCAATGTCATCTCCTACAATTAAAAGCTCCAAACGTTAATATCGACAGCTGGCTACCTTCATTAGTCAACTTTCATAAACCTAACTATCTGACTGTATTATCATCTTTAAATTTATAAACAACCTTGATGCGCAACAAGATGAATTGCTAATATTTCGATGGTTACGGCTGCATCATCATCATCAATCCAGAAACTTAAATTAGCGAGTCATGCCTTGTCAAAACCCTAAGCCAGCACCAGGATAAATAAAACTTGTGTCTTTAAAAATCACGTTAGGGTGTGCTGCGCATCACAGTCATGAGAAGCTTGATGGCATGATATAACTCAATAATGACGTGGCATGAGGTTCCCATTTACTGTGCCGTGAAATATACTTTAACGTGACTTGATAGGCTCAGCTGGTTTTACTGGCTTGGTGCTGGTTTAGACAGTTATGACAAGGCATGAGCTGCTAATTTAAGGGTTTTGGATTGAAGACGGTGTTGCAGTTATTACGAAATATTACCTATTAATCTTGTGCAGCCTGGCTTCACATTTTTTAATATTGCACACTTTATTCGTATTATTCATTATCTTTTCGAATGCTTATCTTAACAAATAGCTAGTGTACATGGTGCATTTACTGAGCATGGTTTCTAACAGCACGCACTTTAATCATACTTGCACTTTCATTACTTGCACTTTAATCACAGCTGATTTTTTTGTGAGGGTGGTATAGATCGTTCTCGTTGTCTTTATCTGTCTTGCATAAATGAAAAGTAGCAAGACAAGACAAATTATATGACGGTTATTACATATGATTTTAATTCTGTGATCCAGTAGCTATTACATAGTTATGGATTCCCCAAAGCCTTACTAAAATGAATCATAATTATTTCCTTGATTAGGAGCCAGTCATTAAAATACAGCCGGCATCACAAAAATAAAAAGTACAGGAGCTCAAATAAGCACTTGGGTGCCCTTAAAAAAATATGTCTAGGTAAGTGATTACCAACCAAAAATTGGTGGAACGAAACGGAAGGGCGGTGAAGCTCTAATACCGAGCCTACAATGTGATGGTAGTGATTAAAGACAGTAGAGGGGAAGAAAGAGCTGGTGAGAGTTCGAGAATGGCAACCTGGGTGCCACAGAAAAGGCTGTAGGTTCTCACTGTGCAGCATACGATGAAAACTGTGTACTGTAGGCTGATCCACTGTGCCCGAGGGAATTCCAAATATGAACAACACGGACAGAGAAAAAATGTTGACGACAGTTTGAGCTTACGGGCTGGACAGCCAGTTTAACATATGCATCCTATGTAACAACTGAAATGTGAATATGCTCGTAATGCAGTTGGCTGTCCAGAAATAAAATTGTATTGCAGCAGCAGGCAATAAAGAAGTAAGTTTGCGCAATTAAAGGGTAAACCTTGTTTTCTGCATTTAACTGTTGTCTTATATGATTTTCAACCATAACAATGTTAAGTTGATCGGCCCCAATACAAAAAATTACGCATACCACGCCTTGAAAAGGTAATAGGTCTTGAATTTACACTATGCTTTGCAAGTTACAAAAATTATAGGTGACCAAGTGCATGGAAGAAATATGGGCTCCTGAGTCAGACTAGCTCATACGGTTATGATTCCCTATATATACTAATTAACGGTATCTTCGAGTTACAGAAATCTTGTTCTTGTTTTCCAAACCTACGAGATCAGGACGGGCACCGCTAAAGCCCATAACTACGTAACGTAGAAGAATACTGCGATGGGTTGGTTACGCATTACACGTGCTTGCTCATCGAGAATGCTCCACATAATTTGGTAACAAACATTTAACATTTGGAGTACGCGTCTCCGGGCTGGTCTCCGAATCTTATTAGGGATATTGATCTGGTAGAGTCGGTGCAACATTCGTACACAAAAACAATGCCGGGTCTATCACAGTTGAGCTAATCTTATAGAGTGAAGGTTTTGAGAGCAGATTCCTATGAGCTACATAGGTTGAAGAGTGACCTAGCGCTGACCCACTCCTTATTACAAGACCAGTACTACGTGGCCCATGGTCGTTTTTTTTTCTCTCAGACAGTGAGACCAGGGGTCACCCGTTGAAACTGGTCGCACCGAAGTTCACTCGAGACTGTCGAAAGAATCTTTTTTACATTGAAACGTTGGAACAAGTTTCCTAGGGATGTGGTGATGGCGCCGTCACTCGCCATATTCAAGTTCATGCTATGCAACTGCAAACCATTGCTCTTAAGGCATGTTAGAATGTGATTACATTCCTGTAGCTTATACTTCGTATCAGTGATCCTCTGTGATCCTTCCATGTGCTGTTGCATTAATGCTGCAAATTGGATATCATTATTATCATTAAACTTGAAAAACCAGAACCAACATGCCTGAAAGTGAGTGTAAGACAGTTGCATTTAGGGTAATCAAATTTGAGTTTTTCAGTGTTGCACGTGCAAAGCAGATCAAAGGAACTCCTGTCATGCTATCGGTGTGCCTGTCTGTCTTCATGATAACTTATGCAACAGTTGTCCCGATTCATTTTACATTTTCCACATGCATTCCATGCTGTAATTGTCAATTTTAAGCCCTAAATCAACAAAACTGGATAAGGGGATTCGGTCGAAGTCAATCATACATCATTAATTTCAGATTACTTATAATCATTATTCAAGAAATTTAATAAAAAAAATTACTTGAAGGCCATTGATGGATAAACGGTACGCCCACAATATGAGTGCATGGCTTTTTATTTTAATAATCACGTTCAGAAAACCCCGTTCTCTTGGAATACAGATTTTGGCTGGTAAAAGTGTGAATTCAGATGGTTGCACCCTGCGTTTCACACCAGTACGTCATCCAAAGGGAAATTGTACTCAATATTCAATTTAGTGTATCCTAGAGTGTCTGAAGCAGCATGATGGATCAGAACAAAGTGGATCTTAATGTACGAAGACCTCCGAGATCAATCAGAACAAAGGGAAGCATAATGTGAAGCATTACACGATGAATCAGAACAAAGTGAAGCCTAATGTATGAAGCCTTGCAAGATGAATCGAAGCAAACTTAAGCTTAATGTATGAACCCAGCATGATGAATCAGAACAAAGAGAAGTTTAATGCACGAAGATCTACATGATCAATTGGAACAAATTGAAGATTATTATGAAGCACTGCACAATAAATCAGAACAAAGTGAAGCCTCACTTGTGAAACTCTGCAAGATGAATCGGAACAAAGTGAAGCTTAATGTATGAAGACCTGCAAGATCAAAGGGAAGCTTCATATGAAGCCTATGGAACAAAGGGAAGCTTCATATGAAGCAATGAGAAATGAACCAAAACAAAGTGAAGCTTAATGTGTGACGCCTTGCAGGATGAATTGGAGCAAAGCGAAGCCTCGTTTATAAAGCCCTGCAAGATGAATCAAAATAGAGTGAAGCTTAACCCATGAAGTCTTGTAAGATGAATCAGAAAAAAGTGATGCTCAACGTGTTAAGCCTTGTGAGGTGAATTAGAACCACATGAAGCTTAATTAAGTGACTAGTTTAATTCATGCAACTTCAATAAATGTACCCTTCAATAGAGATCATATTTTGTTTGGTCACACAGGGAATTTCTGTGTTTGACTGCGATGTAGATGAATCAAAGAAGAGGGGCAGTCTGACTGGTTCCAGTCACACAACACTTTAATTAAAAAATTAAATTTTCTGCCCACTCGGTGAACTTTTTAAAGACCAGACTGAAAAAAAAAGGTACAGTAAAAAAGTCAACTCCTAACAAACCAATACAAAAATACAATAATTTGAATGTATTTTTGCATTGGCGCATTAGGGGCTGACTTTTAACTTGCCTTTTTTTTTCCAGCCTAGCCTTGAAAAATTCCTCAAGTAGGCGGAAGACATTGGTCTTTATAACAAAAGTATTGTGCCACTGGGCCCCGTTGGACTATTCTCTTCTTTGATTCATGAACTGATAGTTGTTTCCAGGGCAGGGGATTAATATTCAAGGGTTTCCTAGACCAACCTGGTTAGCCTAAGCATCCTTGGCAGACATCGTCAATGAAGATAATTCATTTGGTTATCCGTCTACAATGAGAGTTGATAACTGTTGTTTTGGTTTTTGTCACTAACCTAACGATTTTTAATGACTACAAAGGGTTTTAGTCTTTCTACATCAAATTAACTGATACCTTGAATCAGGATAATGCGTAATTTTGAACTTTGCATTATACCGATTGACAGCTGACAGTAGAGTACAGGAAGCACAAGCAGTGAATAATTCTAACTGATTCAATGTAAGCCTCTGTTTTACCGAATCCGTTTGACCTGATGCTGAATTGGGTGTAAGCAACGTTACAATTTTTAGTTCAATATAATGTCATCAAATTACACAAATATCACCTCTTTAATTTGAAGACATTAAATTGAAATAAAAATTGTAACGTTGCTTAGACTCAAACCAGCACCAGACCTGTAAACCTACGAACATGTCGACTGAGCCGCGTGAAAATCAATCATTTATTGTTTTAAATCCGCATGTAAGGCCATACAAATAAAGTTTTGTTCTCACGCATTTACCTCTTTCATTTTATGATATACTTTTTTTTCAAAAGTGGCGTTCTGTTTTTAATGGACTTAACGTTAAAACCTTAACATAAAACAGCTACAAAGGGATTGCTGCCTAGCTGTACTCTTCATGTACAAAGCTTTGTTGTCTGAACTGTCTTTTCGATACCGATTTATGGTTTTTACTGAACAACTTGCAAACAAGTTTGAACTAAGTTTGAATACAGCAGCATTCGAAAGCTCTCGAAATGGTGTACGGGAACGTCGAAAAGGCACAGTAAAAGGGCACAGTAAGTTTTAGTAGACTTTTATTTGCCTCTTTCAGACTTTTTTTGCCATTGTTAGACCCTTTTTAGGCCTTTAGGCTCTTTTTCAGGCGCCACTGCTCCAGCAAATGTAGGCACAAAAAGCCATTTTTTTTTTTTTTACAAAAAGGCCATTTTCTGAAAAGGGCAAGAGCAATGCTCCCCCTGCCCCTCTCCTGCGCACGCCACTGTTGGAACGTCAGAATGGATAAATTTTGGCAGAATTATGGGAAAATGCCAAACAGGGAAATACAAATTTCATTGACCTGCCATGCCCGAGAGCATTTTATTTCATAGTTTAAGATGGATGCATTTCGTGGTAAACAAAATGTCGCCAACATGGGCTTTGTAATCATGTCATACGCTGACACGGCGCCTTTACATTGTGCAGCATTCCTTGTTTCTCGCAGAAAGTTCCTGGTGACATGCTGTGTCTTGAACTAATAATGGCACATTACGTATAAAATTGTCTTTAAATGTTATTTAAATGGCACATGATTGTTGTCACAACTATACCAAATTAACGCGTATTTTCCAAGTCTAACATCTCAGGTGTATATTCAGTATTTTAACTCATCTGTTACAGTATTTGTTTGTAGTGTTTAACACATGCTACAAGCTTGAGTCATTGAGGTTTATAATCCGTCAGTATTAAACTAACAAGTTTATTTACTGCCCTTTCAGTCTCCAGAACCTAATTGAAAAGGTGTATTGACGACACACGTAATAAGGTGTTTTTTTTAAGCAGAATTGTAAACCCTTTGTTGTCTTACTGTTATCTGCACAGACTGATGGTGGTAAATTACATCATAAATGTGTACAGATCAAGGGCAGATCCAGGACGAAGTCTTGGAGGAGGCCTCTGGGTGATTTTTCTACATTTTCATGCATTTTCTTTCGCAATTTAACTGCTTTTTTGCAACAATTTCGGTAGATATTTCTTAGTTTATTCATCTTGGAGGGGGCCGCAGCCCCCCTGGCCCCTTCCTTGGATCTGCCCTTGGTACAGATGTCATCTTCTGTTTCGAAACCTTTGAAAATTGACCCATGTAACTCAGGTTGCAGAGAAACACGCTGTTGCACATACTAATTGCGTAGGTCGTGCGAGATGTCACGCCATAATCCCCTGATCTAGTTTAATCTTAGACGATTGCCTGTACATATTCCATTCAAATAAAGCTTCAGGCAGTAAACTAAACAATCGAACAAACCGTGCTCGCTGACCTTAGTTCCTGAGGGTAACTGGGAGGACAAGGGGATAACACCACAAACAAATCGACTATCGACAAATCAAAAATGAGATCGAAACAAGGGGAGGGCCGTTACATTTATTTGCATTAATTCGCCGTGTCAGGTGGATGAGTTTATGTTGCGTTCGGTGTTATAATTCTATAAAATAACAAGCTTCAGTAAATAGTGATTAAAGCTTCGAGGTATCTTAACAGCAGGTATGTAAATAAACTCAAAATAATACTGCCTGCTGTTCAAAATAATACTGTCTTGTAGTTTATTGCTGTCATGTGAATGAGAGTCGATGCGATGACGAATCGTTCTATTGACAATTTTGGGTTAAAAATGATACAAATTCGCGACGTGTAGAAGCAACGAGAGTTACTTTTGCTTGATCCAAACAGGTTAATTTTCGAAAACACCCCAGCTAAGGGTCAAAATATGAACGTAAAAAGAGAAGAAACCAAATCCATAGATTAACTTGTCTTTTCCTTTCACGTGTGTGAAAACTATTTACTCAGTAACGTCTGCATAATGTGGTGATAACTTGTTTAGAATCGCTTGAAAATTGAGTAGTGCCATCTCTGATGGCCACAGCAAACTGCATGAAACAAATACACTGATTCTTAAATTCGACCACACATGGCACCACACATTTTTCTAGCATTTTGCTAAATATGATCTCTTTACACAGATGGGGGAGGATTGAGGCTTAATGGCGCGTCGACAACGTGGTCATTAGCGCCAACCTCAGTCACAGTGCAGTGGTCCGGGTTGCCACTGCACCACACATTACAGAGATGTTATTCAAACCCCAAATCTAAATCTTGTCATACATCTGTACCTCCTGCAAAAATTGAAAAACACCGGACAGGAGTACAGACTTATCGCCCAACTGACGTGCAATGGTATACACAGATGGTATAAAATAAATAGTTTTCACAAAAACGAAAGGCAGGAACGACTGAAGCTATGAAGCTGATTTCCCATTTTGGAAGTCTCCATTTTTTTTTCGGAAGCCGGTTGCAAACATGAGAGGGATATCTGATAGAGTTATATCATTTATTTCGTAGTTTGATACCATCCCTAATACAAGGGGTTAGATGTTTCTGTAACAAACTTGTCGATGAAGAGTTCTACGATTAACTGTTGTTTTATTAACCCTCCCCCCCCCCCCCCCCCGCAAAGAAAACAAGAAATGCTTTGATTTAGTAAAACCATAAGAAAAAGGAGGATATGTGATGCAGGTGTGTAACATAGCAATGGAAAAGCGTGTGTCCATTTGAAGTTTTGACTTAAATATTCAGGGTTTTTATTTTGAATTTCTTCCTGTTGGCAGTAAAGTGTTTATTAACCTTAGAACGGTCAACTCATTTTTTTTTTTACTTTGACTGCCATCGGGGGTCCCAAGAGACCCCCCACCTAATTAGCAGTACAAAATAGTCACAACATCAGTTTCATAGTTTTTATTTGATAATCACACTTTAAAGAGGCTAATTATCAAGTAACATGATATTAAAAAAAAAAAAACAGGTTTTATAAAAAATAGAAAGCTATTGCTTACGTTTATTTTCTGTCAAAAACTGTATATGGGTAAAACCTCACATATCATAGTTATCAGAACAAAAAACTTTTTTGTTTAAATGTATGTAGGAAAATTATCTAGAAAATTATCTAGAAATAATCAATATTAGGTGTGAAAATCAAAATTGATTTATAAAACCATTTTTTTTGTCAAACAGAGGGTTGCAGATTATGTTTGCGTTACATTAAAAACCGTCCTACGGCAAAGCTTATATTTTAGGAAAAAACCTCGATCAGGCCGAAAGTGTCTGGAAATGTTCAAAATATGCTTAAAAACAATGTCCAAAATAATTGGCTATTAAAAAAAATGTTTTCTGATAAAATGTAGCGAAATACTACTTGTGGGGGTCCCGCGAGACCCCCGTTGGTCGTTCTAGGGTTAAACCAATTAAAGGATTAGTGTTGTATGAAATATGAATTGTTCGGTGTATAGCTGTTGTATTTTAATATATACTATGTGACTATTGTAATGGGGCACTATGGTTTGAGTTGCCGTAGCCTTCATTGTTGCAATTTCGATGCCTAGTGTGGTTCCTCGGCGACGTTATACATTTTTATATGTTATGTATTTTGTTGACATTCCACCAAGGAAATTAAATGAACATCTACATGGACTGCGGAACATGGATGGTTGGTTTATCGTCTGTGAAGAAGTAAGTGAATAAATGTACATTCTCAAACTGTAAACATGTGAATTGCTTGCAACCGTAGAGACACTATATCTTACCTAATGGCAGATCCAAATATATACAGCCTCAGGTTAAAAGTTCTAGACAGTATTCTTCGAAGAGGTTCATGGAACAAAATTCAGCGCTACCTACTTTTTTCCGTCATATGAAAGGAATACCATAATAATAAACTTTTTTTTTACCTGGAAGTACTCTTTGGCTGGAGCAACTGTTAAAAGCTGTTGTGCTTTTGGTTCATCCCGACAGTAGTTGACATGCATATCGAAGTCCCGTTCCTGAAAAGGAAAAATAAAATTAAAATTAAATTGCTTGTCAATAAACAATAGAAATAGAAAGAGATGACGCACAAGGCATCCACCCAAGGGGCAGACGTTAAGTGGAAGATACTACCACCAGAAGAGTTGTTTTTTGCCGCATGAAGAGGAAACCGGAGTACCCGGAGGAAACCCTCGCACAACGGGAGATGGGAGTGGGTGGGAGTACCCGGAGGAAACAACTGGAGAAAAATCCGTACATATGCGCTTCCCATAACCAGGATCGAACCCGGGTCTGTAAGAAGCCAGAGATAAACAGCTGGGGCCAGGACCCCTATCGAATCTGACGCTCCAGTGCTTGCAGCTACCCGTGTACCCGACACCTGTGCACCCAACTACAACGACAACTTTTTTTCAGTTTTGTGATGCTGCACTTGTTAACAATGATAATACGAAGTTCAAACAATTGAGATTAAAAGTGCATACACTCATAGTCATCATTACAAATTGATACATTTCCGTATATTTATCAGAATAATACGTCACTCTCAAAATTAGCCAATCTTTGATAAAATATACCACACAGACAGTGCTCCACTTGGAGTAACTGCCTACTAACTCATTCAGACATCTCTTTACCGACCTACAAATTATTTTAATCTTACTCCGATACCTACCAAGTCTTCCAACTAACTATTACTCTTACCAACACTTCATCCAAACCATTACAGCTAATAAACTCTTCCAGCTAATCATACCGCAGAGCAACTCTTTTGCAACTATATTCCAACTGTCTTTTGCAGTTACAACTTCGTCCACCTAGCCGTTCAACCTACGAACTCGTCCATCCACAATTTCTCTTCCATTCCACTATCAACTCATCCACCTAACTATGCCACCTACTAAGCATTCCACCAAACAATTCTCCCCACCAACCCTTCCCTTAAATATTCAACCTATTAAGTCTTTTTCCTAACGATTCTACCTTCAAACTCTTCCATGCTGCGTTTTCCTCCACCAAGTCTTCCACCTTACCCTGCCACTGACGAACTGTTCCCCCCTAACTGTCCCACTGACCACATATTTCTCCTAACCATCCCAATTACAAACTTTTTTCTGGCAAATCTTTCATCCTCCAAGTCTTTCACCTCACAACTTCACTACCAACTCGACTGC
>JAHWFP010272088.1:9816-36310 GCA_023313725.1 Lithobius niger
GTTGTTGTTTTAATTTTGGCTCTTGCTATTGGTCCATTTTGTCACCCTGATGGTTCGTCAACCCCATGTCCGATTCCGGATTTTTCTTTTGATAAACCTTGTCCGGACTCACGTGCTACTGCATGCAAAGTTTGGTTTGGATAGTCCTTGTGGTTTTCGCGTGATGCGCGGTCTAAGATTACATTGGAGTGTCTTCATAGCGGCGCTAAGCTTGGCCTGCGGCCTCGCTCTGCTCCAATAAGAAGACATGCCAGATCATAGCAATGTACATACGTTTTTTACATAGGGTGTAATAGTAATATACCCATCCTTGGGTAAAGAACCCAACCCGCTGTAAAACCAACCTGGTTAATTTTAAGTGAAAGGCATACATTCAGGTATAAGTCCATCCTATGATTTTTAAGTCGCTCAAGCGACTTAATTTCGGACGTTACTAGACGGAAACTACCAGAATAAAAAGGCAAACTGTAGTTTGAATCGGGGATTCAATCGGGAAATTTCTGTTTATGGTGGGGACCAGAGAGAATTTTCAGAATGACCTAGAATGCAAATTGCAGCTGAAAAACCCAGGTATCGTGTTTCTCACGTACTACCCTGACTGCTACGATTTTGCGAGGATCCCCATTCTATTTACCAGTATTAGCTTTTACATGCAGTTAAGGCCGAGTTCTGTCATCGCCATTCTCCAATAGAACCCGTAGCTGTCAGGCTGAGCACACTTTGATTGGGTATTTGTTGTTTTTGTTACGTGGGTTTATCATCTGTCTATATGTATAAAAGGTTTGGGTGGCACTGAGCAAAATCATCAGGTGTGTGTGCAAAACAATCGGTAACAAACGTTTGTGTGTGCGTTACAATGTTTCTGCCCTGTAACAATCAGGAAGAGCTTTCAAAAATGTTTGAGAAACAATCAATGTCTGCACGATCGTTGCTGGGTTTATCGCACTTAGTTTCAGAACAGACAAACGGTCAATTCAGCAACATAACAGCAGCGTCCTCCATTGCAAAAAGACCGTAATTTTAAGAAGAATATTTTTTTTTACACATTGTGACAGTTCGTTTATAGGACTAATCGAGTGCAAAAGAATAGCCCGATTTAATGGACTTTCAGGGTTCAGTACAGAAGTGTAAGGACAACATTTTTTACCGCATTGTCTTAACAAAATGTGTTTAATGCACTTAGGCCTATGCCTAAAAGTATGGATTTGTTTTTTACCCTGAGTTTTTCAGTTTTTTTGTGAAAAGTCGGAAAATTCCCCGAGTTTCAAAATTGGTTTCAATTCCTTGAGTTTTCCCTGAGTTTCAAACATGGTTTAAGTTTCCTTAATTTTTCTAGGTTTTCCAGGTTCCCCATGTTGGCAACCCTGTTTTAGTAATAAAAACATATTTTAGCCGCACCTAGAAAACATTTTTAGACGTTATCACTGAAAAACACTTGAAGCATTTTACAAACAGCATGGGCTAAGGAGAAACCTTTGTAAACAACAGTGTTTTTATAGTGTTGCAAACGTGAAATATGTTTAAATTTTAAAGTAAAACCCTAGCGTTCAGTTTGCAACACTTTATGAACAACATACTTAAAAAACACGTGCGACAGACGTTTTGAATAAAACAGTATACTTATTTTTACGACATATGATAAACGTAGAGCATGTTCGTTAAGCGCAAATTTCAAAAACATACGCATCGTATATAAAACACTTTTGTAGCACCTGTGTTTTGAATACGTGTTTATAGAGTGTTGCAAATTCAATGTTTATGTTTCATTTTAAACACGTTTCTGGTTCGCAGCACTATAAAAAGCGTTTATGTTTGTTGTGTACACCATAATTTTTAATGAGTACTAAGAGACTGGTAATTGACCCTGTCACTTCTTCTGGACTTATCACTGCCACTCTACTGGAAATTCAGTACGGGACACTGACTTGAGAGGGCTGGAATCTCACGATTCAGTATGCGGTAAGAATGGGCATATATTACCGCTGATGAATCTTCAAAGTCCATTAAATCCTGGCACCCAGTACCTTTTCAGCTAGGAGTTGGGAGCACACTTCACGAAAGAATGGCAAGACGGGGCGAACGTAAGATACCATGGGTAGTAAAAAGTCCCCCCTAACAAGGCGAAACTCACAACAACTTTGGAATGCACACAAATTTTAATTTTCAGACCCGTTACTTTTGCTCCTTGTTCACCTACAAAGCAAAGACGATGAAATATGAAACCCTTCTTATCTAGAAACTTAGTACTTACAATGATGATGCTTAAATGTTAAAAGGTTTAAAAACATTAAGAAATGGGTTAAGCCCTATGCACTACACAACTGGGGGCAACCATGTTGGATTGTGACGTCATTTCCGAAATTAACAAACATTAACTGGTAGTTTCTCAAGCAATTGTTTCCACCGCTGCGTAACGGGAAAATTCGTAACAGAATTCATCGCCCTTTGCTGATTAACCGTATGGTATGCGCTTCTAGATGTGTGTGAATCTTCTCTACGAGTTCTCTGTAAACGATTTCGGTGTCGCTAACAAGTACGGTATGGGAGGCAGGGGGCACCTTTTACTACCCATTTTCCCACTTACATATTAAGTTTGCAGTAGTAAGATACCACTCGGCAACGGAGTCCGCCAGATTTAAACAAAACAAGCGCAGGCAATGATGTCAACCGAAGGTAACATTACGAGGAAAAGTCTGATGAAGATAGGATGACTAGACGTTAACAGCTTTCGGAATGCCGTCGGAATAAAATCTAACCATTGTAGCCATTGTAGAAGCTTACTGAAGGCTAAAATTTAACCTGCAGCTCATATTTTCAATAATAGTTTACGGACCACCATTTATTTCAAATACACAGTAGGTATAAGTTACTTTAGTTTTCACAAACTGCTGGCGACTATTCTTAACAAAAGCTGTAAAACTTTCTTAATCTCCAGTAATACAGATTTATTTGTTTTGCCAATAAATAAGTAAAGCTTTTAATATAGTTCCTTCCTGAATGCATTTTCATTTGTTTGCTGAAGTATATATTTACTGTTTAAGGCCGACTATCGTTTTACCGCCACCAAGAAAGTATTTATAGACTTATACTCGGTAAACAAGACTGTGTAGAATAAATATTATTCATGGAGCTTTCGTATAAGTTGAAGACCAACAAACATTCGTGCTTTTACTGTTAGTTGCTAACAAGACGGGTTGAATAGTTTACTTCGGCTGTGTGCGTATTACCAAGCAGCATGAAAATGAAGGTACAACATGAAAGATGCCTTTGATAAGGTGTTGTTTGACTAAACTAATATTTCTCATACAGTGGTAAAGGCTGTGAGGACCCGCAAGCTAATTTGCGGTATTTGTGTATATTAAAGATTCCTTTAACATGTGTTTCTTTTAAATTCAAAATACCACTTGCGCAAAGTAACTCAAAACTCTATTCATAAGTTAACAAAAATCTGTTTCATTTTGTTCTTAGAGGAACAGTTCCAAAGTTGGACCGTTTCTCTGGTATATAGCAGAATGGAAAGAGTTCTTAACGCGCTAATGTGCACGGCGTCTAGTAAATTTGTTACGTGTAGCGGCTGTTTTTCTTCAGGTTGCAATAACTGCAATGAGTATCAGCTAATTATTTCAGAGTGCATTAGATGTAAGCTGGGCTTGCTATTTTGCTTTAGCCTGCATTAGTCACAGAATGGGGCAGCTATTCTTTCTTGGCTTGTGTTAACTGCAGCAAGAGCAGCTAATTTCTTCAAGCCTGTATCAGGTGCAATGTAGGGCAACTAATTTCTTTAGCCTGTATTTATAATGAAGCGTGGGGAGCTATTTTTCTTCACTCTGTTTGTTTCACAAATGCAACTTATTGTACGTAACTCAGTACTTGTATGCCTACCGGTACTTATTTGTCCAAAGACACTTGCTAAAATTTCTTATCGAAGTAATGAAATTGCATTGCATTGAAACCTGACGTAACATTACATTTTAAATAATTATTGGTTTCCCTTTTATAATACTTGGTGCTGATGGCATGTATTCGAAAGTCCGTGCCTTTTTGCTTTTTTTTTTTTTTATCAAATGTTTGTTCTTTTGAAATTATGTACAACTTAAATTCAGTTAACACGATTTGTTTTGGCAAGAAATGGCAGTAAAATTGGTGAATCTTCAATTCTTTCTTTTTAAGTTTTGATTGTATAAAATGTTGCATGAAACAGATTTTAATTGTTGTTGTTATAAATAAGTGCAGGTTATTAGAAGGATGTATGACCGTTTCGCCGAATTTTAACCAGTTTCTTAATTTTGAGCGAAAGGAGAATTATCGTTTGGCCGAATAATTTTTTTCTCAAATTACGTGCCTCACTCATTACCACCCTCGCTGCGGCTAAACATTTAACATCAGAAACCACAACTAATCACGAATTCCTTCCAATTAAGTATGCATCTTTAACTTTTCCAAATTTTTAAAGAATAATACCGATTTCACACGTAATAAATACAGCGTGCAGTGCCGCTCCGAACCGTGAAATTTGATTTCACACTTAATAAATAAAGCGAACGGGGCCGAACGTGGCCGTGATTTTGCGCTCCAGCTTGGCCACGTTTCAAAACGTGGCCGGCGCGGTTCGGTACTGGACGGAGCGGAGCGGTTCGCTTTAATTATTACGTCTGAAATCTGATGCGTGCCGTGCCGCGCTGCGCTGCGTTAAGTGACGAAACGGCCTGCGACCCCATAATGCAACGCGCTGTTCGCCCCCCAAAACAAACTGACGATCTAATCAAAGCAGACTACGACTAATAAACATAGCTTTAAGCTTGACGTTTTTGACTAACAAATTAAGAAAGCGTCGACAAACGTTTAGGCCTAAAGTCAGAATTTTTGTAGCGGGAGAATTGGCCACAAAACCAAACAGAGAGGACCTGTAAAAAGTGCTACCTATTTTCACCGAACATGTATTTCTTAAATAGCATCGCGACTACACATGCGAAAACTGATGCTTGCGAAAAAAAGTTAATGAGGTAACATAACGGCACCTTAAAGCTGACACAACCCTTTGAATGCAAACTTGTTTCAACAAAGTTATTAGTAACACTCAGGTGGCCCAGTTTTGAGAAAAGATTTTTTTTTAAATCTTTAAAAAAACAACAAATGGAGAAAAAAAAACAGCCGATTGTAAAAAAAGGTGTGCGAAAAAAAAAAAGATCAAAAGAGAAAAGCGGTAGGCAGGTCGTTTTTGAAATTTTTTGCCAAGGCAACTAACTTGACCTAACCTAACAACAACAGAAAAAAAACAAAAACTACTACACACTTTATTTTTTCCTTGGACATTTTAGCCAGGTTTTTTTTTCCGCACACGGGTAACTTTACTCGCAGTTCACTTGTGTATTTCAGGGTAAAAAAATCAAATTAGAACAATGAAAATAGGCCTATCCATAGCGTAATTTAATTATCTATCATTTGGCACGGTACTCTTATCTATCTACGGGCCTTACTTCTGGAGGAATAGAAGGGCACATAGATAAACAAACCAATAAATAAAGATTTTAACAGTGTAGATTCCTATATTTCTACTTTTTTTTCCTTCCGACGTACGGTTCTCTATTTTTTTTTATTGTTTTTTTTTTTTTACTTGTTGCCTATATTGTAGCCAAAAAACTTTTTCCGCTACAAAAACAATTGTGGTAACTCTTGGTTAAAAATAAGTTTAAACCGTTTTTATGAACTAAAATGACAAACTTTGCCTTGAATTATTTTGCCAGGCGACTAACCTAACCTATAATCTAAGAACAACAGGAAAAACAAAACAAAAACGACAGTTATCTTCATGATATCTTCCTTAAACATTTTTTTCAAGTTTTTCTTTCCCCGCACACGGTTGAGGTGGCCAAACGAACAACATTTGCCGAAATTTCACTTCAGTCTGCTTTAATTTTCGTTTCTAAGCTTGACCGCCAGAGGGCAGTCGAAAAACGTGGCCGGCCACGTTTCGGTATTTATTACGTGTGAAATCAAGTCGCGCTGGGAACGTGGCCGTGGTGCAGAACGGCTTGGAGCGGCACGGTACGGTACGGCCACAACACGCGACGAATTATTACGTGTGAAATCGGTATTAGTTGATAGGCCAAACGGGATAAGGGAATTCCCCTTTTGCCGAATTTTAATCGGAGCTTAATTTTCGGCGAAACGGGTATACACCATTCGAAGTTGTACTTATCTTTGCAGACGGAGTAGGTTACGATTTTTCGGAAGCGCTACACATGTATTTTTTTTTTGGGGGGGGGGGGGAGGGAGGGAGGAGGAATTGGGACGAGGTCTTGATAATAACAAATAGATTTTCTTGTTGAGTATGGCAGGGCATGCACTTTGCTCGACTTAGCCGTCTTAGGTAGAATAAACATTTCATTCAATACTGTCGAAATGCACTCTGAATTTTCATTTTGGTGAATTTGTGATGAGCTTCTAAGCAACAGTGATTACGTATGCACGCGTTTCCGCTCCCTCACACCCTACCCCCCTCCCCCCCTCTGCCCTTTCGCGATTGGCCTGTTTTCTAAGAAAAATGTACGGCGTCGTTTTAGCGCGGTCGTCATCAGTAAATGCAGGAAGAGAATAAAATTGTGATTTATTTGCAGAGAAGCAGGTGTTGTGTTCAATATATTGATCGGAAATGGGCAGTGTGAAATTGAAATTTTCCGCGCTGTATATTTACATAGACGTAACAACGGGACGCAAATTTGTGCCGTCGTCGTCGCGTCGTGGCGCGCCGTCGCCCCCAGCCAGAATGAGTCAAATCTAGGTAGCGTTACTCAAAAGCAGACTCGTTTTTGTTTGTTTCGGGGGTCGCAGTACAAAATCCCAAAAAATATGAACAAAAGTAGGAAAAGTTGCTACCAAAAAGTACGAAACAAAAACTAACTTTTTGAGCGTTCTGTTTTTCGTGTTCGTTGACTAGTACACTAAAATGGTTTCTTTAACTAGAGAGTGTTAAAATAGTTCTTATATTGGCATTTTGCATTATACGTTTACATCACAAGGAATCTATATGTTCACACTGTAGGCCCAATTCTAATTATTGTTTCAGAATGCAACACAAATTTGGATTTACCACTAGCAAAGTGCCAATTTGCTCACCAACACTTAAGCCATACTTCGGAAAATAGGGGTTCCACAGTAGAAACACACAAAACAGTTTGCATTAATCATCTTAGTTATGCAGAACTGCTTTCTCACAAGGAGCTAAAAGTTAATTAAGTGGTTCTCAGGAGCGCACGCATGGGTTTTTTCTTAGCGCATGAAACGTTTTTTATGACTTTGTCAAAAAAAAAAAATCCCGATCACGCATCATCGCTCTCACCAAACATTTTCTGGAGCAGATGACCACATCAGCTCTTTGCGCCATTCAAATGATTGCTTCGAAACAAATCTAAGGGTTGTTCAGCGGCATGTCACAAATAAAACTTTGGATTTAAGAATGACTTTTTATCAAACGTGCACCTTTTTCACATTAAAACATAGATATTGCACTTTACAACAATATGTGAGCTAGTGATTTCGTTTTGTTTGGTAAAAAAAAAAAAGATATCGCCCATATTGGAAAAACCACGAATGAAACGTAAAAAAAAAATAACTCCACCCGTTCGCGTCAATTTTTTTTAGTACCACTTTCAGCTTCTGCACTACTTCGATCGCCCCGTTTTTGAGGTTCCACGCCGATTTATTCAGTTTGCATACACTTTTTTTTTTGTTTTTTAAAATTAATTTTTTTGAGCTAGGCCGATGTAACTTAATGCTTGAACCGGCTCAATTTTGAACATTACCAGACATTTAGAGAAGAAGAAATATCTGGTAAAGGGAGTGCCAACCCGGGGATTCGATCCTGGAAACCTCCGATCATCGTAGGAGCCGAAAGATTGTCCAGAATTGGCCAGAATACTTTCACGCTACCCTGGCCGGCAGTTCTGGCGGGGACTTTGCCAAGGTCCCCTTTCCAGGGGTTCGACCAGATCCACAAACCTCCAGCAACCAGGCTAATCTCTCTCACAACTCAGCCACGATGACCACAATGACTTATGCCTCGCAATTGATTTCCTACATACAATTTTTACTTAATCCTCTACTATAATTTAAGATTATTCTGTTTAAATAAAAGTACCCAACTGGTGTCCGACATGCGCCCAGTTAATGATGTCTACAATGAAAATCACGTGCGCTACGGTTAATCAGGCCTATTACTTTTAATTAGTCTAAGCTAGCATTAACTACTTTATAGCACAAACTTCAAAGACAAATGAGTTCAGCATCAATAATTCACGCACTGACGAAATAATTGCTTTAATAAATCAACGAAAGTGAGAAATTTCTAATAGTTAACTTGAATTACAACAGCCGCTCGATAGCAGCCGATGAGCTGATTTTTTCTTTTTTTTGTCAAGCGAGCGGGCTGTGATGAGAAATCCATCCACTGTACCGGTGCCACCATGCGAGTCACACTTTCAAGAAAACAAGAGAGCGTACGCTGAAAACTAGGCTGAAAACACCGCTACGTTGTGGGGGAAAAATGTGTAGGCCCTTACGTAACTAATTTCTTTAAAAATAAATTGTTTTACGAAGTTTTGCAGTTATATTTTAATTAAACACTGCTGGGCCCCCCCCCCCCAAAAAAAAAAAAATAGGAAAATTTACATTCAAGAGAGTGAAAATTCTCCATGGTACGCTGACTTCCACACTTAAGGGGAGGAAGGGCCCTCTCCTTGAGAATTCTAATGTAATTGGAGTCGATTTGCGAAAATGGAAGCTGAGAGATTCGGAACGGCCTACTGAAGACGTGAGGCTTGGCAGTGACGAAGGGCCTTCTAAATTCGGGAGGCTACGTGAAGCGGCGATGTAAACAGTAGAAAGATTCACCTTTGATAGAGCCTGAAGAATTTGCCAGAAAGGAAACTATCTATAGTGTGGAAGTCAGACTAACGGAGAATTTTCACTCTTTTAAGGTAAATTTAATACAGTGCGCCACAGTATTGAACGTCATCGTTACGGACATTTTTTTGTGAAAGTAGGGAAAAGTAGGAAAAACTAGGAATGAAAAATAAAAACAGGAAAAGTCGGGAAAAATAGGAACGCTGCGACCCCTGTACCTTGCATAGTCGTATGAGGAGCAAATAAATGCGAGGAGTATTGTAACTCTTGCTTTGTATTTCACCGTTTTCACAAGGCCGTCTGGGAGCGAAGCAGCAGGTTTCAGCTCCTGACCCGAAGCCAGTTGAATTAACATCGCCAAAATCGTATTTTACCAAACCAATGCTAAGAGGCTTTAACTTCACGGCACGTGCGAGAACTGATGTAGAATCGGGAGGCAAGTCAGGCAATTTCTACTCCAGTCGGCCTTGGCTCGAAGTTCTTTTAAACTCTAGTTCTTGCGAAATGACACATGTTTGGACTATACGCAGCACAAGGGATATTTTTCCAAACATGTTTGTTAAGTTACCGAACTAATTTCAAACCAGGGTAGGTCAACCGATAAGTTACCATGGAGGATGTTCTACACCAAGGCAAGATCCGTCTTCAGTCGACGAAGTTCCAAAGAGTCGAAGCTAACATTTTTTTTTAAAGACGTTCACAGTATGGTAACTCCCGCATGCCTTGTAAGGACTTCTTAAAACGTGTTTGAACTCGAGTGTCATAAAACGTCTTGGAGACTTCGTGTCCTTGAACGTATTGGAGACCCCGTGTCGTAAAACGTATTGGAGACTTCGTGTCGTAAAACGTCTTGGAGACTTCGTGTCATAAAACGAGTTGGAGACTTCGTGTCGTTAAACGAGTTGGAGACTTCGTGTCGTAAAACGTGTTGGAGACTTCGTGTCGTAAAACGTGTTGGAGAGTTCGTGTCGTAAAACGTATTGGAGACTTCGTGACGTAAAACGTATTGGAGACCTCGTGTCGAAAAACGTGTTGGAGAGTTCGTGTCGTAAAACGTGTGGAGACTTCATGTTGTAAAACGAGTTGGAGACTTCGTGTTGGAGTCTCTCCTCCTTCATGCCAATCTGGCCTTACTCATTGCTTGTAAACAATAAAATTCATGTTTCGATAACGTCAGGTTGAAATTTCAGAATATTTTATATACTTGCTTGTATCTGCGACATCTTTCCGTAAATGGGCGTAAGATTGGTTTGGGTTAGGTTTAGGTTAGATTAAGTTTGCTTGTTTTCGATGTGGTGTCGATTCTAACTAGGACTTCTGGTTTTGAGTGTCGCTATGAAGTCATGGGCGTTGGATCGGCGTCTTCTCGATTCGACGGCGAACTGAAAACGCTAGGTGTGTGTGTGTGTGGGCTAGGGTGATTAAATGACAATAAATTTGAATTGAGTTTAATTTAGTGTTCGCCCGCTACGAAGTTTCAGGGTTGGAAGAAGAAAAGAAAAAAAAATGTTCCTTCGATCACGAAAAAAATTGCGTTCTTAATGATGAATTGGTTTCTTAAAAGTTTGTGGAGTGAGGTTAGGGTTTCGGGAATAAATGTGCAGCGTCGTTTTTTTCTCGTTTTTTTTCTGCAATTTCATTTCTTTGGATGAAGTAAAAATGACAAAAAAAAAAGCAAACTAAAAGTTAAAATGGGGCAGCCATGCCGTAGTTTGTACATACCCAGTTGTTCTAGAGTTGCGCGCAAATTAAAGTGAATTGTCAGCATTTTCTTGTTTTTTTTATTTATGAGCTACGTTCAGTATTTTATTTTTGGTCGAATACACGCGTGAGTTTGGATTTTGTTGTCTGTCTGGGACACGATAACTATTCTGTCTTAGAATGGAGGGTTCGTCACGAGGTAAAGAACTAAACTATAGGAGACATTCATGATTTATCGTATCGACTGGCAGTCAGGTAGTGGGCCTGTCTGGCTCCTTTATAACATTATAAATTATTCCCACGATGCACTCTGTTCCCAGAGTACACCTACATAATGATATCACATTGAGCCACCTAGTGGCTAATGGATGTAGTTATTACAATAATGGCTAAGGCCCCTTGCGGTAGCTAGATGGACAGCAAGCGCAAACGCCACAATAACGTTCACAGTTTTGTTCTGATTTAGTTGAAATGTCGTGACAAGGGAGCTTACGAGTATTTTCGGATATATTAGGGTTTTCTGTAGAATGGATGCTGATCTGAAGTAGCGGCGGTAGGGGAGTCCGATCTGTAAGGCTAGTGGCCCCGAGCGCTACATGAACAACACAAAGGTATACGCCATAATATATCCGTTGCCTTTTGGATTTAAAATGTCAGACTGCATCAGCGGGCATTGAACCCTCCACATATGAGACCAAAGGCTGAAGGCCTCCGTTATCCATACTAAGACGGCTTTGCGGGTTAGACCTACATGGCCACAGTCAGTATGGCATAGCGGGGGGCTTCGGTCATTAGTCTCAAATGTCAAGGATTCAATTCCCACTCAGGCAGTCTCACATTTAAGTCCAAAAGGCAACGGCAATAGGCTTGCATCTGTATTAATCGAGCAGATTTGGCTTTCATTGTGTTTATGCCATACACCATGGTGAAAGTTCTTTTACTGTGATTATGCAGAAAATGGTAACAAAAAGTACTCCTGATACCACTTTCACACGTTTTGAAACAAGATGGTCGCTTGTGTTATCATTTCCATAGCAAATCGTATGAAGGGATAAGCCGATCTCAACTAGTGGCGGTAAGGGAGCCCGATCTGTAAAGCTATTGGCCCCGAGCACTAACGAACAACAAGAACTGGCCAAACGTGCTCGTCAAGATCGGTGTTGGATTCGTTCCCTTTCGTCAGTATTTTGCCTTAGCCGAAGCGCTGATTCATGTTCAGGAATTGCTGTGTAAGATGGACATGAGAGCATCTCTTAATCGTTCGAGAAATTGCAGTATTCAGGAACTCATTAAATTCGTACCGCAAGTAGAAAGTATCATGCCTGTTGCAGAGGTGGCTTGATGTAGAATTAATTATGTAGACGGGAAATATGGTAAATTTTGGCCACTAAGAGGGGGGCCCCCCCCCCCCACGGGGCGCCATTTACTCCAGACCCGGGGCCCAAAGGCCTGGGCCGTCACCCAGTCGGAGTAAAAGGATATACCTCCTCACTATATTACATCATCCTGCGCGAAATAGCTTTTGCAACATTTACACATGTTAGAGCACGGTGAATGTCACAAAACCGTTTTTCTCGAAGGGAAAACTACAAAAATGAATGCCTTTCATGCATGGCTCAGGTTTGTGACATTACTTCAGACGCGTGTGCGTCTGAAGTAATGTTACAAAACTGAGCCATGCATGAAAGCCAACCGGAAGGGATGTACCTTTTAAGGGGTTTTCATGCACTGGGCCCAAACGTATACCAAAAAGGAGGTGGCAAAACAGGAAACTCATTGGTAGCACAACTCCGTGATAACCCTATTGGTAGCACAACAGGGTACTAAAACCAGTATTTATTAAGGATTGGGAGGAAGAGAATTTTTCGAACTGTGCTTTGAATTTAAACCATGGGCCATGGATTTTTAAATATAGGCCATGGATAGTGCACGAGTTATCCCTGTATTGGCTTGGACCCCCATGTGAGGACAACATCCTTTACACACTCGGCAGTTTGTTTCGCTTTGGCGACTTGAGAGCATACAGTTATGTCCAGGACTATGAGTACTCATTTGAGTCCCTTCCGTGCTACGGGTAAAGGCCCGATGATCCACGGAAACCCTTCCAAGGCGCATTGGTACGATCAGTTGTCTTCAGGAGCCCAGTCGGATTTGAAATCGGGTGCAACTACGGCAGCAAGTATTCGCAGCTGCTTTCGAATTCTACAACTTCCTTCTTCAAACCAACTTATCCAACCAACTCTTGTAGTTTCTTGGGAGTTTAAACATGACCCGAGTGTTGGTAACGTATGGTGTGGTGACGTATTGTTATTGTTATAATCGTGTGGTGACGTAATTGTTATTGGGGGGAAAAAAGGCCCTTACAACGCTTATTAACCTCCAGACTTGTTTGGTCGAAAAGTTTATTAAAAACTTTCGAAAAATTTCTGGAAATTTCCTAAATATATAAGTAATTTTGTGAAATGTCATAAATGTTTGGAAAATTCTTTTAGGAAAAATATGTAAGAAATTTTCTTATTTTTCCGGGGGAGGGGTAATCCCGGATGGACGACTACTGACCCCGCCCCAGGCCCACCGCTCGGGGTTGCCCCCCCCCCCCACTTGTTTGTAGCAGTTTTTATTTATAGTCTCTTTTACTTAGTCCGAGAAGTCATGTCGAACCTTTTCTTAAAGGTAATCATGCGATTTGCCCTTTTTAAGCAATTCTAGACGCAAAAAGGTCAATTGAAAGCCGTCATCTGAAGAACTTTACACAATAGTACAAAAGAATTAAAAATCATGTCACTAGAAAGCCGTCGCATGTACAACTTTACACAATATTAAAAAAAAAGAGTTAAAAACCATGTCACTATAGACGTAGCTATCCAGAAAGTGTAAGAACCTTGTCTTAAATTTGTCTGTGTTTGTTTTTATTTGTTTTTCCAAAAGCACAATGTTGAATCCCCAAACACAAAAATTCCGCATCTTAAATGGAATAAATTTGTGTATTACAATAATAAGTTTTTTAATCTTTTAACATAAAAAGAACAATTTAAATCCTTTGTTTGCATTCAGCATTTTATGCAGTGAGATGAAAAGTTAAGATTTACCAATTTTAGTATTATTTCTTGCTGTTTGCCCTGACAGTGCGTATCACAATGACTGGGCTAGTCCACTCAGACGGCCAAAGATCCGCTATTCTCGTTCGTCAGTGGCATGATGACGCATGATGACATCACGGCAGACACCCGTGGCTCGTGGTATAGATGCTGATGTTAGCAAAATGTAACTGATTTCGCTTGTATGCCTATATTTTTAATTTAGGAACCGCACGGGTCACTTTGTCAAGGTGGTAATGCGATTCGATCTCGCCACCCCTTGACTCGTACCCCAAGCCTCTGACAACTCGCCTGTGCTTTGTTACTTCAGGGTGGATTTACGCAACGGCAGTTTGCTCGCTCACTAGCTTTTACGTGACCAATACTATACCTGCTGGCTGCTTCTTGCCTTTTCCGGAACTTGAGGCTTTCGAGTTGCCTGTATGCAGTTCCCCTCCTCGTGCTTCACGACACCAAGTACGATATGACAGCATTTATGACGAAAGGAAAAAATGTTCCTGCGTTACAACATGGCGGACCTATTTCTGAATGCCATCGTTCGATGGCTGTTTTCGATTCCATAATCCCCCCCCCGAAATGGACGCCAAATTGGATTTTGAGTTTTCGCTGTGAGCAGCTATTTGTTTTGTCGTCGTCGGATCACCGCCAGAAGCTTGTCTTTGTGCGAGAATAGTAAATTTTGAAAATAGCGATAAATAAAAACAATGTTATAACAATGTTATCATAATGTTAAAATTACTGTTCCACTTTGTTCTGTATTTGTTCTTTGTTACTGTTCTTTGTTCTATATTGTTCTGATTAATAATGCATTTAATTGTTATGCATTGCCGCAATCATTTAGTAGAGACTGGAAACTAACCGTAAATAACCGTTGACTAGCAAATAGCGCCGGCAAGCGAGGTCTCGTTGCATAAATCCGCCCTCCTTGGGTTGCCAGGGAAACCTTTTGAAGTTCACTTTTAGGTATGGGAGTTGGTTATTTAGTCTTCTTTACTCTTTGTACAACATTATTACTCTGCTGCAGACCATCATTTAATTGCTGGATTTAACCTTTAAAAGTTCTTCGTTGACCAATTGTGAAAAAGCAGGGTATATAAGTAGGTAGTGCTACTTTTCTGAAAACGTTGGGTAAAGTAACATCTGGTTCCATCACCGGCATCAGAAGTCATAAATGAAAATTGGAAATAAGCAATCAGTGAAAATGACACACTAGAATAACGAAGTCCAGTAAGCCACCTTTATGTACTTATGTTTCATACAAGTGACGTTACCTGGATTCGAACCGGTCACATCACTTGAATGAAACGTAAATGCATAAGGCCGGGTTTATGCAACCACTCGCTTTTGCATTCTCGGAGCTAGAAGCTAGAAATCATCTGAAATTCCAACATGGCGGCGGTTTTATGTCTGCCGCCTCGCAACGAAAACAACAAATAACGTGAGTTCAGAAGCGTTTGGGAAAATTGTTTCGTCATGAGGAATTCTTTATATTATTGGCACGGATTATAAGACTGCAAGTATTCACTCAAACGATGCCGGATTTAGCTAATCCATTTAGCGTTGTTACCATGGCAATGTCACCTTTGCCATCGCGATTGAGTTCTAGCTGCGAGAATGCAAAGGCGAGTCTCTGCGTAAACGCGCCCTAAAGGTGGTTTACTAGACTACGTTATGCTAGTTATCATTTTCACGGACTGCTTATTTCCTATTATCCTTTATTTTATTGACATCGATTTATGTGTATTTGCCATGTATCAGTCTCGTAGGAGGCAAAACATGAAATAAGAAATGGCGGCATCGTTAGCAACAATAGTAATAGTAATAGCAACAATACCTTCGGAAATTGACGAACTACTCCTATGTGGGCAACACCTGAAGTTGAAGAACTTATTGTGTGTTCGATTCGACCCTATTCAGTTCATTACAAGAAATGTTAACCACTGAAGGAGATTCAGCGGCGCACACTTCCCGACGCCCAAAACCAAGCATTATAATTAGCTCCACTCGTAAGTGCAAACCATTTTAAAACTGAATGCTGTATTAAAAAGAATAGAAATTTGATCAGCCAGTTCTTATTTAGCTTAAAATTAATTTAATGTACTAAGCTGACCTACCACATATTTTTAAAGCATTCTTATTGTTATCATCATTTTGTTGTAGTGGCGTTAGTTTCGATCTCAATGATGACGCTCAGTAATGTAAACTTTGGTTCATTGACGACGGTGCCCTCTGGCGGTAGCTTGTTGAAAGCAGGTACTAATTTCACACAAATATTTACTATGGGCAGAGTAAGAGCGTCATTACTTAATGTTGGAACCATGATTGACGATGGATCTAATGATAAAGAAGTTAAACTTTAATAGCATTATTACCGTTTAATGTGAACAACATATTTACAACCGAGTACAAGGCTTATTACTGTTTAATGTGAACAACGTATTCACAACCGAATACAAGTTAATTTCCAATAAATATGCAACAAAAGGGAATGAAGTGTTTCATGGCTTAAGGCCAGAATCAGAGTGAAGCTTTCATCTTCTCTAGTACACAATATTGGCGCTCGTTACTATTGGTGACGGCTTCCAGTATTTCCTGTTTTCCGTCACTAGAATTTGCAGGAAAGTTCGGGACTTTGTAATCAACTGTTGTGCCCATGTGCTAACGTAAAGTTATTTCCAGTAAAGGGGTGTACTTTACATAAAATACATTAAAGGACAACATCTCCTGAATCAGAGAACGGGATTAGACACTATTCACAAAAATAGCGACAATCAATACATGCGTCTAACAGTGCCTTCCCTTGACAGATGGGAGCGTTCACCTGCAATTAAAAATATGTATTAAATTAGACAGAAAGCTCTGACGTATCCCTGGATGACGTTTTCTGAGTAAATCCAAAATATTCACCTTTGTAGATATATAGATTTCAACACGTTTCTTCCACTCTCTCTTATATGTGATGATATATATCACTATATTTTATTTGCAATTCTTCAACATATTAATGGCATTCGAGTGTCTGTAAATAAAGGCAAAGGTTTAATGTCATCGTCCATAATGTCAGTTTCAATTAAAAGCTCTTTCGCCCTTAGAGTTTCCTGAACTCCTTGGGAAATACCCTTGTACCTACGTTCCTTTGTGGTAAGTGAAACTGTTCACTGTAAGTTCAATCGCTAAGAAATGCATAAGTATGGACTAGGGATTTCTTTAAATTATTCTAAAGAATATCCCGTCTCTATTTTACAGCTAAAAGCTTTTCTAAAATGCCATTTCATGTTTTGGCTGGATTCCGACCCACCACACAAATTATACTTGCCTTTTTGAACAACGACGATTTACTTTTTTTGACTCTTGTAGAATCCAGATGCATGTTGTAGTTTTTCCGGCTTACAAATCTTTCTTCTTATGTGGCAGTTATGCTATTGACTTGAACTGCATACGAGATGTAAATTATAAATTTGGGGAGTAACATTAAAAAAATATTGGTTACCAAAAGGTCTACTACCGATTGTTGGGCCATAAATTGTGGTGGTTCTAACGATAAAGCATTTAAATTTTAACAGCATTATTACTGTTTAATGGGAACAACTAATACACAATTGAATATTAATTTCCAATAAATATACAACAAAGGGAAATGAAGTGTTTCCTGGCTTTAGGCTGAATTCGGAGTGAAGCTTTCATTTTCTCTACTTACCAATATTGATGTTGATTGCTATTGGTGTGGCCAGCGCCGTATTAACGTTACTGAAAGCCTGCTGCTTACGATTTATTGTGGCCCCTTTTCCCCAATTCTTCCAAAAAGGGGAAATCAATACTATGTGTACAAATTAAAATTATTTGATACAATTTTTCAGTACCTTATTTTATTTTCCCCATGACTGTGTTTTTCGGCCTGTGGCATTGTATTTCAGCACCCAAAGCATCCTCGTTAATCCGCCCCTGGTGATGGCTTCCAGTATTTCATGTTTTCCCATCACTAGAATTTGCTGGAAAGTTCGTAAACTTCCAACTTCGAGACTTCGTAAACATGAACTGATGTGCCCAAGTGCAAACATAAAGTTACTTCCTTCTGGAAATATGCATTAAAGGACAATATCTACTGAATCATAGAACGGGATTAGACACTATTCACCAAAATGGCGACTTTCAATACAGTGCGTCCAACACCTGTACTATACTCTACTTTGGTGAAGACCAAAGAAAGGATCATGCCTTTTAAATGTTGCAGTGTACTTTGTTTGGATGGGCCACAGATTAAAAAAATGTTGTAAAATTTACAAGTTTAAAGACTGCTGCATGCTCTGTAAGTAAGTACGGAACTAAAGATTACCAGGTTGACTTGTTATATTTTTCTCTTCTCTCTCCCCCGATCCCTTTTCTTATAGCTTCCTATTACGTTGGGCAAGGTGGCTTGATGGTTAGGACGTCAGAGGTCCTGGGTTCGAACCTGACCTTAGTCACGTCAATCATTTTCGGTAAAAGAAGGACCAAATGATACCTTTTATTCATGTCGACTATGGCATGTAAACGATCCTATCATCCTAGGAATTTCCGACGGTGCAAAATTATCCCGCTCTCATTCTGCGCCATGGCTTTGGCTTGGAGCGTATCAAACCAGCCATTCCACTATTGCAGTAATTCGATTTTGATTTTCAATGGGAACGACTTCGTTCAATAATGCTTCATATTGGTAAAGAATAAAACTCGTAGGCTGTTTTTTTTTAAATTTATTTTCTTCCTCAAATTTCTTTGGTTCCTTGCTCAAAAACTACATTTTTTCCGTCTTCTTCTCTGCAGAATTTTTTCCTACCAAAATCGTTTACCGTAGTCGTCTGCATCGTTTTGGCGCATTATAGGAAAACGTTCGCTAAACTGCTTTGCTGTCTGTCTGTTGGTCGATGTGTGTGCGTGTCTATCTGTTAGGGAAAATTGATTGGTGGAAAAGGAAATCTTCAGTCTGCGAAGAATGCCTTAAATGGGAAACTGGTAGACCCTGACGACCAACGGGTCGAAGGAGAAAGATAACTTGAGTTTTTCTCATTTTGCCTTTTTATGGTTGCGATTGGAACTTTTTTTTTTGTATTAGTGAACAGAATGGAGAAGGGGTTAAGGATGACCGTTATCAGTAATTTCATTCACAGTTTCTGTATTAAATACATTACGATATAACACTTGGCACTTCTGTAATTTGGGGTGCCCAATACCCACCCCACGAATATGAAGAGTGTCTCCCCCCCCCCCCCCCCCAAAAAAAAATCTTAGCAGTGTTGATAAGCAAATTGTGTTGCTACTTGCGGTAACAATCTTCAAGTTTTCAATTAACGTCCAAAGTATCATTCGGTGCGATTAATTTGGGTAATAGGATTAACTTTGGCGGCCTTTCCCTGGTTGAATGATAACATTACTTTCAAAGGCCGACCCTTTTTGTAAATTTGGCGTTTTCTCTTATAGCAGTTTTGGTTTTGGGTGGATATAACAACTTTCATAGGACTGTACATTCCGGTCGCACAGTCTTATGGTCACCTCTACCGTTCATTCTGGAAGAATTTTATGTCTTTGAATTTTCTGATGCATGGTGAGTGTTAGGTTTGGTGGGTAGCGTTGAGTTCCATGTCTTACATGGGCTGTAGTTGAGTTGGTTGTGGTAATATTGATAGTGATGAGGAGTCGGTGAGTAAGTTAGTGTTAAGTAGCGTAGCGAGATAGCGTTGGGGCTTGTATTCTCTCTTAATAAAATTGAATTGAATGGAATTGAACTAAAAGCTGAATTGCAACGAAGGACAAAATAATCAGTTATTTACGTCGCCGTTGATTGCGTAACAATAAAGGGATGCACGTTAGATGATTGTTACGCAACAATATATGAACATCCACGAGCCACCGGGATTTATGTTAATAACCAAAAAAAAAACTGATCTTTAGTAACTGATCTTCAGGGATTGCTGCGTAACAAACTGTGAACGAAGAAAGCAAACGAAAAAAGTTCTAAATTTGGCTGATGCGACGGTTAAATATTTGTAGACAGAATTTCTAATGAAAAAAAGGTAGAGACATATGCAAGACACATGTAACAGTTCTAAGTTCGGCCTTTGGTTCGAAAGATCGTGGGTTCAAATCCCTGCTCAAGTAGACTGAGAAATAAGTCCAAAAGGCAACGTAAATATGTTTACAGCTGTATTTGTTTAACAATTATCGAACCCATATGACTTTCTGTCCTGTTTTAACTTTATTAATTGTAAGCAACTAAAAACATATCTTGTCATGTCGAAGATAAATTCTGATGCGGCCGAAATCATTGCAAATTGTGGGAAATGTAAGGCGAAGGTGTTGGGATGCACAAAACAACTGGAGGGGAATGCGCTGATTTAGTGAGAAAATCCAGCTTAACTGCGCAAATTAACATTAACCTCGGGAAGTGCAAATGAATGGGATGTTCAGCTTGAATAAGCGAAGCAAGCGAAAATGCGTTTGTTAGCCAGTGTGCGTAAAACTGGGATTGAAGACACTTAAGCATTTGAAGCATGGATATGCAATAAACCAAACCGCAATAAACCAAACCGTGAATTTCGCTGATGTTTAACGGCTAATAGGTCATTGCCAAATGTTAAAATTATCAATGAGACAATTTATAGACATACAAATCGCCCGAAAAAAAGGTAGAGATGAAGATAAGACGGTGTGACCTTTTGTACGTTCACAGACCCATGAAAGGTGATATAAGAGAGCCACTAAGTTTCCAAAAAGGGTTGGCTTTAGAAGGTAGTGCTATCATTCAACCGGGGAAAGACTGCCAAGGTTAATATTATTAGGCAAGTTAATCGCAGCAAATTATACTCTGGATGTTAAATGAAAACGTGAAGATTGCTACCGTGAGTAGCAATGTTCTAGTTTTCATTTAAGTTTCGAACTGTTATTAACGTGGCTAATAGGATTAACCTTGGCAGCCTTTACCTGGTCGAATGATATCACTACTTTCTAAGGCCGTCCGTTTTGGCCGTCCCTTTTGGAAACTTGGCGGCTTATCTTGTAACAGCTTTGGTTTTGGGTGGATACGAATTTACTGTGGCAGAATTAAAGTAACATAGCTCGTACATCGGAATCTTGGTGATGATTGATGAGTGCTAACTTTGGAGGAAAGGTTCACGCAATATACGTGCGATTTTAAATTTAAAACAACTTTAGTATTAAACGTCGCTCATCCTGTAGATTACAGACGCAGTGTATGTTGATTTATGAGTGTATTTGTATTGATTTAACATTTCATGTCAGCTCATCTTGTTTGAGCTTTTTTTAAAATTTCAAGCACTACGAATATACAACTGCTGATAGCATAGAGTTACTAACGTGTCCCACACGGTTGTAAAGAACTGTCGTTCTTGATTCATGAAAACGTTGTTAAAAAGCCTCATCACTTCATCGTCTGGCGATAGTAAACAGATTTAATCGTTTGCCTATAAGCGATTCCCTTTTATCGCTATCTCTGCTTTGAAAGGCAACAGAATAGACTTTGGCAGGTTATTTTTTGCAAGTCTTGAACTCTTTTGACGATGAAACAGGACGGAAAGCCATTTCGGCTTGGTCAGTGATAATTAAATACAAATGCATACCTATGAAGTCTTTTGGACTTAAATGTATAGTGTCCGCAGCCTATCTTGAGTTCTTCCCACAGTGGACACAAATAATCGATTGTACGTTTTTGACAGCAGAGTGCCTTGTTGATATCCAAAATAGTTAGAAAAATAATGGCGGCTGCGATTAAAGCAGCCCCCTCCAGGAAGACATAGCCAATCATAAAAGACTTGCAGTACTCAAGATACGCTGCACACTTTAAGACTGCTTGAGCTGGAATTGAACTCTTCTTCTCTTGGAAGCAAACGTCCCTCCAGTGGCGATTGGAAAGTGTTTGCCTATTTGTATTTGTGTGTGTGTTAAATGCTGCCAATGGCCATTGCCTTTAGGTTGTTTCAGTACGATTTAGCGGTTGAGACTTTGCTCTCAACGGTTTAGAGTTCAATTCCCACTCAGGCATCTGAGTTCATTCATCGTTTGAGTCCCAGGGTTCGTACAGGACCTGGAAAACCTGGAAAAGTCAAGGAAAAGGAAAATAGGTGAAAAAAGTCAGGGGAAATTGAAACTAAGCAGAAAGTCGGGGAAATTTTGAGGGCGGTACCCCTAAAAATCACTGAAATTGTTATATGCTGATGCAGATACTGTATTAAGTTTAATAGTTAAATTATGACGCTAAAGGTCAAGGAAATGTGCAAAATCTGGTCAGGGAAAACCTGGAAAAGTCAGGGATATTCAAACCTACAATTTTGTACGAACCCTGTTGACGATTAGCAGATTAAGGCGCGTTTATGCAACGACTCGCCTTTGCCTTCTCGCAGCTAGAATTTAATCGCAATGGCAGATGTGTCGTTGCCATGGTAATAACGCTACCTGGATTAGCTAAATCCGACATCATTCGAGTAATTGATTACAGTCCTATAATCCGTGACAATAAGATAAAGAATTCCTCCTGATGAAACGATTTACCCAGTCACTTATGAATTCAATTGTTGACTGTTTTCGTTGTGAGCCGGCAGAGCTAAAACCACCGCCATGTTGGAATTTCAGATAATTTCTAGCTTCTTGCTGCGAGAATGCGAAGGTGAGTCGTTGCTTAAATGCGCCCTTAAACTGTCTTACGGCTGCTAAATTTTAGTAGTTTGGGGATAAATAACCTGCGGGTTGTTTACGCCCCCTTCCCCCACCCATCTTTTCTGTTAACTTTGTTCCAGATATTATAGTTGTGCATTATAACTTCCTCAGTTGGTTTTTAACTTACAAACATGACGGAAAGCCAAATTGAACCCACGACCTTTGAGACCAAAGGCCAAAGTCTTACCGCTCAGCCATACTGGCACGGCCTGCAATATATGTGTGCATGTTAAATGCTGCATATGGACTTTTCCTTTTAGGCCGTGTCATTATGGCTGAGCGGTAGGATTTCAGCCTTTGGTTTCAATGGTTCAATTTTCGCTCAGGTAGTCTTACGGTTAATTTCAAAAGGCAACGTAAATAGGTTTGCAACCGTATTTATTTAACTTAAAAAAAAGATGTTAATCCTTTGCCCCTAAAGTAAATGTGAGCTTTGTGAGGGTTCAGCAAGGAGGTCAAGCGTCCAAGTGATTAGAGGCTTGGTTTCCCAGCCTAGAGAAGCTGGGATTAAACCGCGCAACTGACTTAAGTACGAGACTTAAAAAAAAAACCGGTCCACGGTAGATATGGTATCAAGTTGTCAGTTTTTTTTTTGGTTTTTTTTTTGGGGCAGAAATTCTATGCATACCTTCAACAAAAATTTTGTTTTTTCCCACTGCGGGTCACAGTCTGTGATCCATAATAACATCTTTACAGCCAAATGGTACGCAGTTGACGTTGACAGATGCTAAGGTGTACATTTGTAATCTTATCGCGTATGCCCAGATTGCAATAAAGTTATGTGTCTGTGTAGCCTAACACGAAGGTCGTGTTCCTGGTTACACTTGTTCTCTTAATTTGGATCAGTGTTTGGATAATGGTGAGACTTTGAGTTAGTTGGGCAGCCAAACAAGATAGGCGCGATCTCGAATTGTATTGGTTTTCGTCTTAAAAGAGATGGGATTGTACATGTTTCAATCCTGAAAATTTAATTTAAAAATAAGGTCTGGGTATGAAAATGCTATAGAAACGTGAAAGTCGTAATGATAACAGTCGGATGCGAATTGCCAGCTTTGTGCTTGAAAATGATGATCACGGATGACATTGAGTGTTAATAGTAAAATAATTCTTAGCTCTCCTTCAATAATGGGGAAAAAATGTGATAATGTGAGTAAATGTGATAAATTGATAATTTTGGGCGGAAATGTGGGGTTTGTTAAGCACAATAGTAAATAAAATCAGTTCAAAGGCAGTTGGCAACAGCAACTATACTCCCAACTTCAAGAAGTCTTATAGTGAAGTCATCTGGTGATGGGTTGTGTTGGAAGCTGATGTTTTAATGGTGCATTAACTATAAAATTTGGAATTGGGCTTATAGAGGGCAAAATGCAAATATAGATTCTTAAGTGAAGATTGTTTCAATCGCTAGTTTTGCCAAAAAATGAAGTGTGTCCGGTAAAATTCTTTAAAATATACTTCCAAACGGCATCTCGGAGAGATGTATTAGCTGCCCTGCACGAATCACTTCCTGAAATGATTTGGAAAATTTATTGAAGTTGAACTATATTCTGAGAAATCATTAATGTAAAAAATACTGCTGCAGGGTTCCCGCCAAAATACTGATAGAAATATCCCTGACGTTTCCAGGTTTTCCAGAGTAGTTGAGGTAAATTTCCAGGCTATTTACCCTAATTTCAGGAAGGAATCTTTTTTAACACAATTTACCAGTTTTACTTGTTTACTGGGTTTACACAGTGTAAAAGAGTTTAGCCAGATGATGAACTTGTAGGTGTAAAAATAGAACATATAAATTTTTTAACTCTGTGTGATTAATGTATAGTTAGGCCCCATGATTAGTTGGGATGCGTTTTTATTTGTTTACAAGCGTGCAGGGGGGGGGGGGGGCGTTCCCCTTGCCGTTTTTGGAGAAAATGCCCTTTTTGCCTTTTTGAAGAAAAAACATGCCTTAAAGAGAGTGACACAAGCTAAAAAAAAAAAACAGGGTCCCCAGAAAAAAAAAACCTCAGTATGCCCTTTTACTGGAAGTTGCCCCCCTCCCCTCTCGGATGTCTGTGCGCGCTACTGTTTACAAGGTTTGCAGCTCTGAAAATTAGCCTCCAAGTTTGGCTTGGTTTTTTCCCAGTGAATTTTCCAACTTTTTTGTGAAACTTGGAGAATTCCCTGAGTTTTCCCTGAGTTTCAAACGTAGCCTAGTTTAAATTTCCTGAGTTTTCCAGGTTTTTCAGGTTGGTGGGAACCCTGTGATACCAGCTGTAGGCCTGGATTTTTTACGGAATTTGGCTAAAATTTGTGCGTTTCAATTTGTCTGCAGGCAGCTGCTAGGCGCTCATCCGACGAAAGTAACGTTCCGTTCTCCACCTCGTCTTCTCGAGTTAAAGCCTCTACAACTCTCGACGATCAAGGAGGGAGAAATGCGAAAAAAACGAACGAAAATCAAGAGAAGACGAAAGGCCCCGAGTCAACACGCAAGCAACAGAAATCTCCCGCTGGCGCGCAACAGTCTCGGAAAACCGATGCACCATTATCGGCGAAAAAAACTATTAGGCCCAGTTCTCCGCCACGGAAGCGGCAAAAAAAAGGTTTGTAGTATTGGATGGTGGTGTTTACACGAGATTTATCATACATCTGCAGGGGTTCTAGCTAAAAAAAAATGAATCGTTGCTTGAAGGGTAGTTCGTTTTTTATGTTGACATAGCATGGTCAGTTACTTGGCAAACAAATTCGTTTTTTAAATCGAGGAATGTGGGCGACGAGTCGTCAGATTGTTCCTTGTTACCCTGGTCTTTCTGTTTTACTAGATTATTAGGATTTAGACGATCATTGAAAAGCAGAAGGCTGATTTTAGAAGTGAATTTTTTTCCGAATGGTATAAGCCTACACGCAACAATCCCACTGCATGAAATAAAATTTAAGGATGCACATAACTTTAAAGCCATCTATACATTTTGTTTGGTATGTAAGTTCTTTGTAAGGTTTCAAACCATTTTACCGTATACTTGCAGTTGTCTCTTTTACGATCCACCGGTGTGTTTAAAGCAGGTCTCGAAATAAGGATTTCATGCTCATAGCAAAATTCGCAACAAGCCGTATTCACCTCGTGGCAAAAATTTAACTCGTGGCAGTGGTGTAAACTTCTACCAGAGCACATTTTCTGCAATATTTAATCCGCAATGAACAGTCCTTAAAAAGGACACCAACCATGAAAGTCGTGAGTCCCGGGTGATCACAGCTACTCCAGGCTTGCAATCTCGATCTTGCGCATGTCTCTGGTTGGCGTTAGCTGAATTATTGATCACGCAAGACTCGCATTAGTGATCAGCAATGCTTTCCTGATTGCATTTTATTGTAGTCTTTTTACTAGAACAATTGTAACTACACAATTGTAAGGCCAAGCTCCTGGCGACCTAAAACTTAATCTTCATTCCATTTCCAATTACCAACCTTCCAATTACCAACCCTAGCTGGCGCTACTTACTTCAATGCTCGTTAACTTGTGTATTTTCCTTCCCAAGCTTTACCCAAACTTTCCCATTAGCTTATTTATTTAGGTAAAAATTAATGCAAGGGTTCTGCAACCTGCAGTTTATTTGGCCGTTTAATTATTGATGAACTCACACAGCCGCACATTTACATACAAATATTAAAATGAAATAAACACCCAGCCAGAATAGCACAAACAAGTTACCGCCCCGTTATTTCCTTTGTCAGTTAACTTTAACTCAGTCAAACAATGTGTCCGCCAATCTTCCTACGTCTGATTGAAACACCAGGAATAAATAAATTCGGAAAAATGTCAGCCCTGAAAATTAATTTATGACGATTAATCTATGTCCCTGTGGATTGTGTTCCACATTTGCCTTCATCTGATCTCAAGTTTATCCTCGCATGAAAAACCCTTAATGCTGCTGAACAGTTGTGGTTAACTAAAATTATATTTTGAGTGCGAGCCCAACTTAGGTGTTGCAGAAGTTACCATCTCGTTTCATTCTTTAAAATTACTGTATGATAATTATATATATAAACCAGCAAAACCTATGCTGGCGCAACCGCAGATGAGGAAGCAAAGTAAGGTAGCAACTGACAGTGCAGTT
>JAHWFP010272115.1:0-10716 GCA_023313725.1 Lithobius niger
CCTTTGGATATTTGTATTCAGTAGGTTATCTAGCACTGTGTTTTTTTTATACTTGCTTTAACTAAGCTTTAGTTGCGCAGTCGAATAAGCAAGTTTTGACATAATTTACAGAATGGGAAAAATAAGATAATTTTACCCTGAAGGCGAAAAATACATTTTAATATGAAAATTTTAGTCGCACCCGTGGTTTGCTTTTTCAACATTTCTGTTGTTGTTGTTGGTGTTATTAAACTCACCAAGAAAATTGTGTGCGGATTTGCATTAGCGTCATTAACTATTGTCAGCCAAGTACATTTATATTGGTTTTCTTCCATAGTCTACCAACTGCTTCCCTGTTCGTTGATTTTTAGTTAATTTTTATTTCGTATTATTTCATCATGTTTTTATTATGGATTTTCTTGACTAGCATGCGAGTTTGCATTTTCAGTGCATGTGTAAAATTCGTTATTACCTTCACAGAGCCTGTCTTCTACATTTAACCGGTAACCTGTGGAACAGGGTAATATTTGACACCGGAATCCTCCTTGCGTGTTGATGCACAGAGAACGTGTTAGATCACAGTCGTGCAAATCCTCAACACATTCATCGATATCTGTTAAAAGAAATAACTTTATTAGAATATAACTTAACTCCATTTGCTTGAAGAATAAGTTCAATTTTACAACGATGTTGCAGTGTAATACATAGAAAACACTGCGTATTATTCCACTCCATGCTCTTTATTGATATAGGCATGACAGAATAATTTATATGAAATTGGTACGATTTGCCGCAAGATTAAGCCAACTGTGGAGATAATGAAACAACAGAATAACCATTATGAAATCTTAATTTACAGCAAACTTCTACCTATTGATTGATTTCGATTGATTTCGAACATTCAAAGTAGAAGATGGTTCATTTTTTCGATGAAAATGGGAATAACTCACACCAAACTGATGCCCAAATAGGGTTAAAGTTTAAGCACACGATCTCTTGCTTTCTGGAATGATGTGGTAAAACAACAACCTGCATTTTTACGTCCAAGTGGAATCGATGGAAACAATGGCCATTGGAAATTTGCCAGTTCTTCAGTTTGCAGATAGGAATAAACTGTCTTTGATGCGAGACATCTGTCAGTTTGCTGTCATGTACAAGTGACACATTAAAAGAAACCGTTGTTGTAGTAAATACAGATGTTTGCCATTCGATACACCACCGTAATGGTTTCTGGAGAGTTTTAGAATGTCTATTCTCACATCTGTAGCGTCAGTTATTCGTTATTGTGCAACAAAAACATTATTCTAAAGAAAGAATACCTTACTTCCTCAATTTATGGTCTCCGCAATCAGTTTTTCCGCACCCTTACTACAGTCGAAGGTGATCATTTCAAACAACAATACTGCACGTCTTAGCTGATAATTGTGTCACTGTACTGAGCTCCCATTTTAAAATAAACTATTTGGAATCTACCTTAGGATGGCATTCACCAATCGCTGCACTCGTCGGTATGTTACTGTCGGTGGCTTCCCAAGGGAAATCAACTTCGGTAATCCAATGTACAAGTGTTTGGTAACCTACAAGTAATCCGCATTATTCCTTGGTAATCATCAGGTAATCTTAGTAATGCAATGGTATTCTTGGTATTCCATGGTAATCCTCAATAATCTGCAGCATTCCCATGTAATCTCCAGTAATTCGAGGTAACCTGCTATGTAGGAGCTACAAAATCATTGGTAATCTTGAAGTAATCCGACGTATTCCATATAGTAATCCACTATAACTTGTTGTAATCCTAGATAAACCGAAGTAGTCCAGTCATCTGAAGTATTCCTTTCAGTAATCCAGTGTACGGCGTATTTAGGTAACACATTTTACGGTGTATACAACGGAGTCGTGTTGGACGAACTGGTCAGTTATCACCATGTTACTGTCGATTTAACTATAACTAATTACATCAAAAATAGGTTGTTAATGCAAGAATCAATGGAAGTATGTTTGATCCAAAATTCCCTCCTGTAGAAATAAGTTTACAAATTGTGTAATCAGTAAAGTTAAATGCTTGTGATCCACAATTACACATGCAATCTGAGGTAATCCAAGTTAATATTAACAAGTAATCCACTGGTTATCCATGGTTATCATAGGTAATCACCAGTATTATAAAGTAATGCTTCGTAATCTTAAGTGTTCCAACGTAATCTACGGTAATCTTTTGTAATCCACACGTGCAAATAATCTGGCATACATAATTATTGGAGCAGTTTAAACCTAGGCACCACCTGCGTCCAACAGCGACCCAGCAATTTAAGGTTTGAAATAGCTTAAAATGACAAGCACAAATTTTGTTTATCGCATCTGTGGGTGTGATTTTTGGTCAAATTTACAGTCAACGGAAGTTTAATACTACACGGAAAGATTCCTTTATTTTCAAACTATCTATTTTCATACTTCTTAGCCAATATATACATATACGAGGCTTCATATTTTCATCACCATTAAACTAGCAGGGTGACCTATCGCTTTAAAGGCTTATCCTGGAAAATCAATCAGGTTAAAACGAAGCTATTTACACAAATTTTTGTTTTGTACATTTTATAGTCAATGTATTCCCTTTATTTTCAGTTTCCTAGTATTGGCAACTGTCTTATATATTGGAAATGACATCACGCCTTCAGCATTAAATGGCAAAACCCATACCATCTCTATCTTAAGTATACTAAGTCACCTGTACATTCCTGTCTTATCGGATCAAATTGGTATCCCGTAGAACAATCTATGGCCTCAAGAGTTCGAGGTTCACAGTGATAGCGTCCAATATCATTAACACACACTTCCTCTAACTTGTCACACGAGTCCAAGTTTTCAGCGCATTCATCAACGTCTGCAATAAAGAACAAAATTGCGGAATTTAATTTTAATTTTAACATTATCTTGTTTCATGCTTTCAAGAACCATCTATAAACATGCCATAATTACAAGGAATTTTGTTTTTGTTAAAAAAAAATGGGGGTATAGTTTGACATTGAAATGGTAAAAAAAACAATGGCGTTTAGCATATTTTGGCCCTTAACTGTACAACGCACATTATCGAGCAAGAAAAAATTTCTTGCAGTTGTGGTTACCTTTCATCTTCTCTGTGAGCATCGAATGAAAATAATATTAATATTAAATTTTAAAACAGTCAAATATTGTTTTCTCCCCCATTTTTTAGCCATTTCGCCTATTTTAAAAAATGCTAAACTTGAAGCCCGTTGTGGCACCTCAGGGCATTACCCCCGAGTGATGAATTTTTTTTTGTGTTTGATAGTGATGAGAAAAGGCAACTTTTCCACACACAGGCCATTGAAAATTCCAAAAATGTTTTTTTCACTGTACCCTATTCAGCCACTCCCAAATCAAAATTTACCGCAGGTTCTGTAAATCTTGATACAGTGGTTATCCAATGCGTTCAGCATGATAAACCGGAGCGCCACATTTGGACACCCTGGTTTCGTGAGATTCTCCATTCCAAAGAAAAAGATAAGAATGAAGAGAAACAATTTAACGACTAAAATCTTCGAAAAAGCATATTCCACGATGGCACACCTAAACATTGGTAGATGACCATCAACAATCATTTGGACTAAATAGGAAACATCTTAGAAAAACAGTAACAGAAATATTATCAGGAATGCATGAAAAACGAGACAACTGCAAATTGTTTTTCTGATTCTCGTTACTCAGTTGTCAGTTTAACTCGCTGCTAACAAACTGAAAATAAAAGTTAGATTGAATTCTATCTGGTATCGGCTGATTCCTAATTCTAAACACCAATGCATATTCCGACTAAAACCATGAATATGCTCATTTTAAAGATTCTTTATGATGTGGGTTCATTTTGGAGTATAAAGGTTGTTTCGTGCTTGTTTAAATTCACCTTATGCAGCCTAATAAGACTCAGTCATTATTGTCCTTACGATAAACACGTATTTACAACATACTTAAAATGAAGTCAGTAAAAGTGAAGCCCATATAGTAATTAAACTTGCATCCCTGTAATATGCCAGACTTATATTTTCAGGGAGATTTAGTGACACGTGACGCGAAGCAGAGCGGGGAAGCTACTCATAGTGTCTTGGTGTCTGTCTGTCTGATAACTTTTGAACCACTTGCCCAATTTTCCACATGAATTCTATGCCCTATTTTTTAATTTTAATTCAATAAAATTGATCAAGTGCTTTCGGTATTTTAATTATAAAGTATCAGACTAATTAGACATTATAAACTTTTAAAATGTTCACATTGATCAAACACGAATATAGCAATATTTCGCGCCAAAATTGTCATACATCTTCGTGTTTTACTTATGTTGTGTGTTGAGCCATCAATGTGAACGTTGAAGAATTATTTTTCGTGGAACAAATGCCCCCTGACTAGCAAAATAAGCAGCAAGTACTTTACATATCAAACAATAATTTTAATTTTCGGCTGCTTTCAGCTCTTTTAGGTCTTGGTCACAGCTAAAAGGTGTAAAACACAAGAAGCTGGCGCATGTTAACACCTTTTAGCTGTGACTAGGGCCCTAACGTAGAGCAGAACGTAGCCAGAAATTAAAATCAGTGCTTAACATGTATTTGCGGTTTTTCCCCCAGTCAGGGATATGAATCAGTGAACATTTAAGTTAGTGCATACATTTAATTTAGTGCATATCTTTAATGCACACATTCCGTCGTTTTGCAACATTATCAACTCTTGCCACTATTAATTCAACATCAATCTCTAATCATTAATCGAAGAAATTACTCATGAATTAATGCACAACTACAAAAATTGACACATAAAAGCTGGCACCTAAATTACGCATGTCAAGTCTTTTATATTTTTTTAAAATTTGGCACTACAATCTAACAGTTAAGTTTAGCGTGTGTGTGATGAACTCTCCAGTAATATTTTGTTTTACTGATTTAGTGATTAGCCTTTCTGTGAACAGTGGTAATAAAATGTAAAGTGTCTTTCAAACAATAAGTTGCGATAAACATGTAGGTTATGTTAAGGGATGACGGGATGAGGCATTTCGCCTGCAATGCCTACAAGAATATAATTGATCAAATTGAGATTTCCAAACATTAAAACTGGGTGCCGAGACGAGACGAAACGAGACGGCAAGGCATTCCATCTCGAAAAACTCTCTGTGAAAAGGCTCCCTTCCTGAAGTTTGTATTGAAGGATCGATGCTGAAGTTTGCAGTTGTGCCCACAGGTGTTAAAAGAATAACAGGATTGAAGAAAGACTTAGGATGAAGGCTTTCACAGTCACGACGAATTTTGTACACCAACAACAGACCACCTGTCAGATCAAGTACCAAGGAGGTTATTCAAGGAGGTTCAAGGAGGTTATTCAAGTGTTAGTGTGGTGGTGATTGAAAAAAAAACACATTTATTTACCTTCACACGAACTGCCTGGAGTTTGGCCTGGCTTGTAGCCTGCTGGGCACCTGGCTAAGGGTTTAGTGTAGCACTCGTAGCCTCCAATTGTGTTTGCACAATCTTCGTCAGATTCACTGCAGTCATCAATATTATCAGCACACTCATCAATATCTATCGAGAAGCAACAGAAAAAACTCATGACTAAGCTACAGATGTTCATAAAATGCAGCCCTAATAAAAAACGTCTACAAAAAATCAACATTGAAAGCTATCGTAATGCCGTTTCGTCCATCAGAAAAAACAACTCAAAACATTTTTCTCTAAAAACAAGTTAACACTAATACTCTTCCAGGTGGGTTCTATTTGTTCCACGCAAAATATCTAGCTGATTCTTTCAATTTCTTGCCACGTTTTGTCAAGCCTGTTTCAATGATTTGGAGTTTCACGAAACGGATAGCCTCCGTGACTGTTGACACACATCTTTTTTTAATAAGTCTGACACCCCATAATTTTTTTAGGGTGTGTAAAGGACCGATTGTAAAAAACCATATAATGGACAGTACGGAAATGTGTGCAAGAATTATAGATGCTGTTGGTTTGTAACCAGCAAATGTTGACAATACTTACCGCAACACTGAAAATCGACTAGGTATTTTGCATAGAACGAAAGAGTACATGGTGTTAATTTATGTGGAGTGTTACCTTTAAAGACTCAAACTTTTTAAGTTGTTCTTTCTAATGGATAAAACTGCATCATGATTGCTTTCAGTGTTAATTTTTTAATAGCCATTTGTAATTAAGGCAGGAATTTATAGATACCCGTATATTCATGATATCAAAAATTTAGATTCTTGATGATGCTCATCATGATCCTAGCTGTCATAGGGTTGAGAACCTGCAAGTAGTCGGATTGAGAACCCAAGAAACCTGATAGAAACTTCCCAATTTCGTGCCGCTGATGGTTTTTCACCTGTGAATGCTGCCAATAGGTTAGCACAGCGATAATTTTTTTGGAGTGTTCATCTTTATGGATTCAAACTTTTTGAGTTGTTCTTTCCACTGGACAAAACTGCATTATGATTGCTTTCGTTGTTAATTTTTTAATAGTGGTTTGTGTTAAGGCTGCAATTTATAGAAACCCATATGTTTAATATCCATGATAATCCTAGATGCCAGAGGGTTGAAAACCTGCAAGTAGTGGGACTGAGAACCCGAGTAACCTATTAGAAACTTCCCACTTCCATGCTGCTCGCTGTTTTCACCAGTAAATGCTAGCCAATAGTAACATAGGTGTAATGTTAATGCAAGTCACAAATGACATTAAATTGCACATGATATTCGATGCTTAGAACGCAGCCGGTTTGCAAGCACGATGGAATGAATCTACCCAAATTCCTCAATATGAAAACATTTTTTTTCTTAATTTTTTCCCCGTTAAATTTCATGAAGTTACACAAAATTTCATGAAGTCACGAAGTTGCTATAGCTGTTTACCTGAGTTCTAATCATGAAATACACCATAGTATTGAGAATGGTTATCCGAGTTCTAATCACGCAATACACCATAGTATTAAAAATTGTTAACCAAGTTCTAATCATGAAATACATCATAAGAATACTTACCTGAGTTCTAATCTGAATACACTATAGTGTTGAGAATGGTTAACTGAGTTCTAATCATGAAATATACCATAGTATTGAGAATATTTATTGTTTATTAACAATCATTTTACTAAGACAGTATAATACATCAACATGCATTGAGCTTGGTTTTGACAAGCTTATGTTCGTTTGAAATCCACATGCATGGCTAGTGCACAGGCCAAATTTTAAACATCTTAAAGTATCATCCTCATATCACAGACATCATGCAGCTAAAAGTTAATGTTGTACGTTAATATGTAGAGCAGTCGGTTACAAATACAGAATTCAGCTGAAATTATTCACAGTTAATACCAATAATACAGTTTACCTTTACGCTTGGAAAGTTTCAGTGCAGCTCTGTTGTCTTCTTAGACTGAAGGATACTTTAAAAGAAACTTAAGCATTAAGACATGCAGTCACCATTAAAAAAAACTATGTCTGAGAAGAACGATCTTAGGATGCAGTGAGCACTACGCAAGCAGCAAATAACGCCACACAGCAACAACATTGGCACACAGGCCAAATCTGTCTTAAATGTAACCCTGTACTCATGTGCAGAATGCAGTTGAATAATTTTGTGCATAATATTATTAAACTTTAAAGTTACACCAAGCAGTCAGTGCACGTCAATTTTAGAAAACAACTCATTTAATCTACCAGTAAAATTATTTTTTAAAACAGGAACGCTGCAGTGAATTTTGATTCTTTCTAATTAACTCATTAGTTTGGATTAATTCAATTAAGTGAATATAAAATTTAATTTTCCAATTTCAAATTTTTTCAAATTTGATTTAAATTAGCATATAGAAGCTTCTCCATGATTCTACTTGCTACCTTCTGAAAATAAAAATGCTGGGAATAATACTACATACTAATAACTAAATACTAATATGCATTATTATAATATGTCGTGTTAATGGCGAAGTGCATAATTTGGCATTTAGATGGCAAAGACCTATTTATTATAAGTTTGAAGATAAAATAGCTAAACATCTCAACGGAACATAGCAAGCAGATATAACATGCTGCATCTCAAATGTATTGTGCGGTTGAAACTACCTTTATCCACATCACAAGTCATATCAGGCCTAAATGCATAAGGGATCTTCATGCAATAAAAAAAAGCAATCCAGCAGTGAAGCTATACTGCAGAATAGTTAATGGCTTTTTAATTATTCCTACCAACACACGTCCGCAGAGTAATGCTGTATCGAAAGCCTTGCTGGCACTGCAGGTCACACTCGTAGCCTCCCACTGCATTTCTGCACTGTTCTTTCTCTGCATCACAGTTGTGAAGTTTTTCTTCACATTCGTCAACATCTTAGAAAGAAACTACAGCATGTCAGACAGTGAAACGTTCGCACTACACATGTGTGAATTCTGTTTGTATGCATGTTCAACATTTAGATGACAAACAAATGAACAAATTGGACACAGACTGTCATGACAAATTTCACTGCAGGTGCAACAACAACTTTACACACGTAACACAACATCCCTGAACAAGGAACATTACGCACATTTACGTGTACGGTTTGGACAAAACAGAGCCATACAAAACCTTACCTTTGAATTAGTAGTGACATGGAGCATCAGGCCTGTGACCTTCTATACTTGCAAAATAAAGTTTACGCAAACAAAGTACTACTTCATTAGCCATGCAGTTAAGAAGAGATGTTTAATCAATGTTGTAAACTTATCCAGCTCAATTGGGCAGTTTGTCTTGTCAAACAAAAAGTGGCGACAGCATTTGAGATATGTACTATAAATTTTAGCAGTTTAACGCAGATTTGAGGAACAAAAGTATGGGCGTGTTCAGGATTAAATACGTGTGATATATATATTTATTAATAACCACGTTAATGACTTATACTCACAGTTCGATCACGCAAAACCAAAAGTCAAAGATCTTCAAAGGTTTCCCCCTCGAAACTTGCGAATTTTCGACAACCTTTACTGGTTGTCTTCGTCAGGAAGTTAAGCCACCGGCACCCACACTCACAATCCTTCCAAAACCTTTGAAGTTCTTTGACTTTTGGTTTTGCGTGATTGAACTGTGAATATAAGTCATGAACTTGAACCAAAGTAGAAATGCTAAGTCGACCGATTTTTCGGCATTGAAAACCCCGTTAAATCGTAATTTATGTAAGAAATAACCCGTGTATTTAGCGCAAGATTAAACTCAGTTGCTGTATTCATAGTCAGAAAACCAACCACCATCAGTAGCAAATTCAACATCCAATTTGTATACTTCCAGTCACGCTGGACACTTTTCAAAGCAATTGGGAAGAACTAAATTTCATCCTAAGAGTGGCTGAATTTTGAGCCCCAAAACATCGTACGTTAAAAACTAGATGTTTAATTTTGCATTGTTGGCTAAGGTTTCTTGACTTCAACTGAGTTTTTATCTATATAGGACTACGTGTGGGTTTTTTAATGCAAACTATGAACTAGGCGTTATTGTAACCCTAGAATAAAAATAAAAATTATAACACCACATTGCAAAACAGCAATATGCGCTGTCACCCTTATCCTTTTTATAACACTATAACGACCAATCTTAGCCAATGAAAATATCACCAGTCTGCTTTTATCAGGTTTGTTTCTACAAGTTTGTGACACTTACTGGAGATGGCAATGCTCAGCTGCGGCAGAATTGGAAAACATCCCAAAACCTAACTGTTTGGCATTTTTTCTCCATGATAACTGCCATTAGAGCATTTAATGTGAAGCTCTTAACTTTTACCATCCTATGTATACTATTACGTAAAACCCTTGATAGTTATTCGACCTCTATATCTAAATGGTGGATCACATTTTTTTCACTTTTACATATCGTTTTTGTTATATTGTACAAGGCTTTCGTTAGCTTTGCCTGAATGTGTTAGTTATGCTCTAAAGATTATCCACGTGATAATCACTCAATCTTATTTAAAAACGTTTTAAAGGACCACGAATTTAAGTACTGAACTAGTTTTAAACCGAAGAGTACTGAGTCCATTTTGAAACATATCTCATAACTCATCCTTTTTGTGTTCCTAGTGTTGAGTTAGAATAAAATCTTTACATTTGCCCATTTAATCTGTCAGAAAACACACGTAATTCGATGGGGTAGATTCCACTCGAAGAATATGAAATTGTATCCATTACCAATCCGAAAACAGAGTTTAACTGAAACTTTGAAAGGTGATGTCACAAATCTTTTTCAGCAAGATATTGGCTTCATCGCCGCCATCTTTGCTGAAGAAAAATATAAGCAGCTTTAAAAATTTACGTTAAATTGTTTTCTTGGACCAGTTTGAATATATGTCCTGCAAGATTCGTTCTAGGTTTTAAACTCTTTTTTTATAATTTATCTATATCATTTTCGCATCAGTGCAGGCCATGATTCTACTTCACTGCAGTTTAAATGTTGCGTACTGCATAGTTTTTTGTCTACCAATGGCGTTACCAGTTGGATAACGTTCCCATAGCATCGTCTTACCTTCACAAGTTTTGTCGTGATCATTATACTTGTATCCTGCCGGACACTGGCTTTGGCTCTTTGGCTGACATTCGTAGCCCCCAATAGTATTAAGGCAAAATTCCCGGTTGCGATTGCAGAAATCTTGACCTTCAGCACATTCATCTACATCTACAAAAAAAAAGAGGTAGCAAGATTAAAATACTTAAAATTTTCTCTCTA
>JAHWFP010272151.1:0-27772 GCA_023313725.1 Lithobius niger
AATACTTGTTCAAACCACCGCAGCTTTTGATTAATTTTGCCTAAAAAGCTGGCATCAGAAACGTCCCCTAATAAGAAACTGGGGTAAAACTGTCCAAACATGATTCGAACTCATTCTTATGTGATGTCCAATTTTAATTTTAATGCCGAAGTTAAGTTTTACTTTTATCTGAAAACCCATAGTCCTAGACTAATTTCCTCAGAACGTGCATCACCAATCACTTTAAAACTGTTTTTCCCTTATTTCCATTCCACAATATTCAGACAATTTATCACATCAACAATCATTCATCATCTCCAATTTTACAGTTCTTCATTATTATCAGTTTTCATGCATTAACATTTCGATAATATTTTTGCTTTTTCAAAAAAATTCAACAATTTTGCTTATGACATCAAAATCACAAAGTTGTGTTTAACAATTTCTAACAATATTCCACCGTATCCGTCACAGAATAGTAACATCATTCGTTTTCATGCCATATAGCACTATTATGCAATTTCATTTACATTCTTGTACAACTTGATCAATGCTTACAGCTCATAACCATTTTTATTTCTTTTCGAAACCACACATCTTTATTTATCCCCTTCTCAATTTGTTGATACTCTGTTTTAGATATCATGCAGTGATATATATTCATATACCTATATATCCAGTTTTTCCCTGGAGAGAAAATTTTATTAAACACAGGAATAACAGCAATTTTACAGCCATTTTGTCGTATTTTGACGTCTTCTCTTGTATTCAAGTGTAAGCTTGCTGCGTTTGTTCATTTGACGTAAAATATTAGTAGGGTAAGAACGCGATTGAGTTGTAGCGCCCTCCACCCCCGGACGGAAGTGAAGTCACAACCGGAAATGACGTCATAACCGGAAGTGACGTCATAACCGGAAGTGACGTCATAGCCGGAAGTGATGTCATAACCGGGAGTGGGGCTTCATCGATCTGGAGGATGGTGGGAAAGTGCCTTTTGCTACCTTTTTTTCGTTTTCATCAATCTGAAGGATGGTGTCTTTTGCTACTTTTTTGCGTCCTTTTGATACCTCCGTGACCCCCCCCCCTTCCAGTCACGTGATTAAAGTGGGGATTCCGGTTTTCATCGATCTGGCCGGAAGGTGTTTTTTGCTAATTTCTTTTCGTTTTCGTCTATCTGGAGGGGGTGAAAAAAGTGCCTTCTGCTACCTATTTTTTCGTTCTCAATCTGTAGGATGGTGTCTTTTGCTACTTTTTTTCGTCAATTTGGAGGACCCCCACTTTTTTAGTTTTCATCAATCCGGAGGATGGTGGGAAAGTGCCTTTTGCTACTATTTTGCATCCTTTTGCTACTTCTGTGACCTGCACTTATGACGTGCGGTTAATGACATCACTTTCAGTCACGTGATCAAAGTGAGGACGTCACTTCCGGTTTTCGTCAATATGCGGGAAAGTGCTTTTTGTTACTTTTTTTTTCTCTCGTTTTCGTCGATCTGGAGGATAGGGGAAAGTGCCTTTTGCTACTTTTTTTTCGTCAATTTGGAGGACCGCCACTTTTTAGTTTTCGTCGATCTGGAGGATGGTAGGAAAGTGCCTTTTGATACTTTTTTTTCGTTCTCACCTTTGCAACACCCACTGTGATATCATAAGTGTGGGTCACCTCAATTTTTAGTTTTCATCAATTTGAAGGAAGTGCCTTTTGATACTTTTTTTTTCGTTTTCGTCAATCTGGAGGTCCCAATGACGTCACTTGCTCTGACGTCACTGCCTATGCCTGCTAAATGAGCTTTCACATTTTCTTTCTATGCAGGCTTTCGAATATTCCTTACACAGGAATATCCGTTAGCTTTAAACGGATTGGCAGTAATCCAGGCCAATAAATATTTTACTTCCTGCTTTAGTCATAATTATAACGTGAGTGAGAGCAGGATGACATGTGTACTGTAACAGCTGCGGCCACGACGGTTGTTCGTTGAAAGCTAACATATGGTCTAAGGATATCTGCAAGTTTCTCGCATTTCTTTGGTAAGTAAGCACAAGTACTTGACTATTTTAGGTTTCTAAAAGTTATATTAAAAGTATTTGATTAAAAGTCAGAGCCTGCTGTTCAGTTAGCTGCAGGTTGCATTGAATTAAAGTGCCAGTCAAAGCACATTTCTTAGGCCTAAAAAAATGCGTGATTTTTCTAACTATCTGACAACTGCCACAAATTTCTGTCTTAATTTTTTTTACTGGTTGAATGCTGATTCAATTTTTTTTCAGCGAGGGTTCGGAGCCTTAATGTATATTTTGAACATTTTTATGTTTAAGAAATTACAGCACAGAAATAATGCTGTTGCTTTTTATTGATATGTTAATTCACTGATTCCTGTAGCTAAATAAATGGCAAAACTGCCGATGTAATCAACGTAGCTTATCACTTCTGATTTATAGTAAATTGACAGTTCCATCATTTAAAAAAAAAGAAATGACTTTATTTGTGTTATTTGCAGTTCAACTAGACGTCCAATTGTGTGCTTACCATTCTGACAGTAGAAAAAAAAAGTAAGTTATCATAAAACAGGTAATTAGAAGTAAAGAAAAAATGAACTTTGAGGTACTTGTTTTTTTTGATAATGAGATGTGAATTAATGTCTGTTTGGAAAACAGTAAGTTAAGGTAAAAAAAACAGGTAAAGAAAAAATGAACTTTGAGGTATTTACTTTTTTTTTTTTTGGTAATGAGATGTGTATTAAATAATGCCTTCCAAATTTTTTTTCAATACATTTTTTCGTTTTATTGAAAGGGAAAAAAAGGAACGATAGAAAAAACAATATCATGGATTCCTGTTCAATTATTCTCACCGGCAAAAACTCTGATTTGAGAATTAGTCTAAACACACCGATTCATTTAGACCCTAAAAAAAATTACGAATTGGCTCTGCTTAATTTAGTCACTTACAACAGCATACACAACGTTACCTCAAAAAATAACGAAATCAAGTACACGACCGATGCTGGTGCCTCCTGGCAGAAAGTGGTAGTTACTCCGGGTGCTTACAAAATAGAGGATTTGAATAAATTTCTCAAATCGGCGATAGATCCGAATGCTCACAACTAGGAAGCCATTACAATTCTTCCGAATCTAAACACTTTAAGAACCGACTTGATAATTACCGATCCGAACTACGGAATATCCTTTACGGGTGACAACAGTTTAGCTCCAGTCTTGGGATTTGACTTAGGCAACTACGCGAAAAGTCAAGAAAGTCAAAACACCGTCGACATTATGAGTATCAACACAATTTTCGTACACGTCGATATAATTGGCAATTCTTACCTAAACAACGACACTCAGCCCACTTTATATTCCTTTTATCCCAATTACCCTCCCAGTTTCAAAATCATAGAGTCCCCTCATAATTTAATTTATCTTCCAGTTACTACCAACTTACTCAGAAATATAAGAGTTTGGCTGACGTCTCAGACTAACGAACCGTTGGATTTCAACGGAGAAACTCTAACGGTGCGACTTCATTTGAGATCTAAAAAAAGGATAGAATGATCATGTTTGGAAAAAAAAGGAACGGACTCTTTCTTAATTCTTATAATAAAAAAACAAACGGTTTAACATCTAAAAACCAAGCTTTCGTCAAATTTATAACAACACCCAAAAAATGAGCGTAGTAGAAGATTACTTAAAAATCAACGAACCTTTGGTGTACGATTCCTCCGTCAAATCTTACACCTATCACGAATACAATCCTATCGTTGGCACTAATCTCAACAACGTAAATTCAGAAATCCGCATACACGTAGAAAACCAAGATTTATTTCTACACGTTGCCAACAGTTACCTCCTGATTAAAGGGAGGTTGCTGAAGGACGACGACTCGGCTTATACCGACGCTGACGTAGCCGTGTTGATTAATAATGCCCCCATGTTCCTGTTTTCTAATATCAAATATCATCTCTGTGATAAACAAGTCGACGAGTTAAATTATCCGGGGTTCGATACTCTGATGAAGGGACTACTCACTTACGGTTCGGCCGAGCAACCGGCTTTGCTCGGTCAGTGCTGGGCGCTGGATAGTGCGGTTCAGTCGCTGCTGAACTAACGGATAACTTGGGATACAAACAGCGGCAGGCGTCCATTATCGTTAAAACAACTCCCAAGGGAAGCTTTACATTCGCCATCCCTTTGAAACACATCATGGGATTTTTCGAAAATTACGATAAGCTAATCTGCGGAACTAAACACGTGCTCACACTCATGCTAGCGAGTGACACTAATGCCATCTTCAAAGCAGCGGCAGCGGCCAATGGCAAAGTCGTTCTGAATAACATCAGCTGGATCGTTCCACATGTCACTGCCTCGGACGAGCAGAAAATTAATCTCTATATTCTCATCGACCACAGAGCGACGGTGGATTTAGGATTTAGGCACTGGCATTACGATAGCTGCGTGCTCCCTCAAAATACCAGCTTCACCTGGCACGTTTTGACTACTTCCGCCGTTGAAAAACCTAGGTGGATAGTTCTAGCTTTTCAAACTAACAGGCAGGACTCTTTAGTTAAAAATCCTGGCGTGTTCGATCACTGCAGTCTGCAAGACGCTCACGTGACTCTAAATTCCGAAAGATATCCGTTTCTCGAGTTAAATACTAATTTTGCCACTGGAGAATACGTCGGCTTGTACAGAATGGCGCAGCAATTTAGACAGCTTTGTTACGATACCAACGACTTGAGTTTCGACTTGCTTCAGTTCAAGAAAGCCTATCCTCTCGTGGTGTTGGATTGCTCCAAACAGTCCGAGAGGCTTCAATCCGGAATCGTGGATGTACAAGTCAAACTGAAGTTTAGAGCAGCACTACCGGCTAATACTACTTGTCACGCTCTGCTCATTGGGGACAGGGAAATGAATCTAAAGTTGGACAGAGGCAAAGTCGAAGTTGTTTATTAAATAATAAAAAAGATATGGCGCTCAAAACAAGATCGCGAAAAAAGAAAGGCGGCTTTTTGCCGTTGGCATTGTTAGGACCGATTTTAGCCTGGATCGGAGGATTGGCAGGTGGGACAGCGGGGGTGGTATCTGACGTAAAAAAGGCGCAAAACGATGCAAAAATTCTAGCTGAACTCGTGCGACATCACAAGCAAGTGGAAGGTTCAGGCTCGAAGAAAAAAAACTAACAAAAAAACGAAGCAAAAAATTTTCTCGTGGCAAAGGTCTTTACTTAAGGCCACCCAAGGTTTAATAGACTTTGATAAACCTTTAACGAACTTTGATTTAAACGGATTAGCTAAAGTAATGAAAATTCCTAAATTTAGAGGTACTTTTAGTAAAGACACGCTTCCCTTAAAACTTAGGCCTACTGGTGAAAACGGAATCGTCAACTTGGAGGATTTCAACGATGGAGACGGAAGCCACTGGGTCGCCTATTCGACCGTTTCTGGCGAACCCTGTTATTTCGATAGTTTCGGCAACATGGGTCCTCCCCGGTCCGTGGTTAAATACCTAGGGTCAGGAATCAAATACAATTACGAACGCGTGCAAAACTTTGACCAGATTTTGTGCGGGCACTTTTGTTTATTTTTCCTTAGCGCCTTCTCTAAGACACGTAATTACGAAGCTGTTTTAGATAAAATGAAATCTATTGAAAAGTGACGTGCAAATCCAACTGGAAATAAACGTCTTCCGTATCAAAATCTTCGACCGTGTGTACCGCGATGGCCGAATCTTTTTCCTTTTCGTAAGGAATGTCAAAAATGGTAGTCGTAGAATGTGCTTCCCTCGTTTTAGTAATGAGAAAGGTTTTCGTTCCCGCTATACATTTAACAACGACTTCTACGCTCGGATCGTTGCAGTATAAAATTGCTTTATGAATTAAACCAGAACTTGTACTTATGTAGTTCGCGATAGATCCGGAATTAACGAACCAGTCGACTTCTTTATGCAAAGGGCTTTTCATACAGAAACTGATTATCATGAAACAGTTTTCATGCACAAATTTCTTCGTAGCCGCATCACTCGGTAAAGTAGGTTCGCTTAGATTTCTAATCGGTTTATTGAAGTATTCTTTATGCTCGTCTTGTAAGAAGCAATTGCTGTCGACGAATGCCTTAGTAACAGCATCGCTCGATAAAGTCGGGTCGCTTACATTTCTAATCAGCTTGTACGTTGCGTTGAAGTATACTTTTTGATCGTCCTGTAATAAACAATTCCTGTCAACGTACACTTTTGATGCTGCGTCAGCAGCGTGCCGGGGAAAAGCTATATCCTAATTTGCTTCTTCTTTGCGTAAAAATTCCCGTCAGCCTCGTCGACGTACAACGTATTTTTTTCGATGCTAGAAATGGCGGAAGCTAACTCATCGGAGAGAAGAGTAATGGCAGGAGGCAAGTCGGTTTTAAGTTTCTGAATGTCCATTGTCAGAGTACCGATCTGAGAATAATTTACGGCATCTTCAGGTTCGATAGCAGCTCCTGCTTTAGTTACACGCTTGCTTTGCATATCGTAGTTGTTTTCGGCAGTTAAAATGTATCCTAGTCCCGGCTGTCCTCTCGGACCAACTCCTTCACCATCTCTCGTCCTTTTCAACGCTTGTCCAAACTTGGTTAACTGACATCCTTTTTTTTAAATACAAGAAATTTCACCGATGAGGTTAAAAAATTTTCATATATAATAAAAGGAAGAACCTCAAATGAAAAATTAACCTCAAAATGGCTCAACCATCCTGGCAATCGAATCTTTCCAATATCTTGCAAAAAAACTTGCTGAAAGTTAAGAATGAGAATGGTACAAAGATTAACAGCGACTTAAAATATTCCTTGTCCCCTTCCATTCAGTTTAAAGATTTAAAGGGTTCGGGAACTCCCATTTCTGACGAAAAATCAGAATATAAAGGTTGGATTTCACCCAGTGACCCGGAAACTCAAAAATTGTTGAAAAATCTTAAACGATACATCTGTAAAAAACTAGAGATAGAATTTGACGAGCAAAAACCCGTATCCATGACTATGTTTAATTATCCCAATTCTATGCATACGGCTTCCTCCTGTTACCCCTATTGCGAAAAGGCAAACGAAGGAGACAAACCTCTCTGTCTTCGAACTTGGGTGTACGAGAATATTCACGAGACTAAAAGGAAACTTAACAAAAATGTTATTGACAAACCCTGGTTTAACTTGCCATCTCACAATGCTTTAAACTTTACGGATGTCACCGGGAAAATTACCGTGGTGTATGTCACCGACGATTCCCCCAGCAACGTGAAATTATGGTGCAACGTAGACTTTGGAGTAGCTCATTCTGATACTTCCAACGATAAATTTACGGATGAAGACTTTATGGGTTTAGTATCTCCGTAAAAAAAAAGGGTAAATAAAAAAACGTAATGGAAATTAAAAACTACGACTTTTTTTAGCCTAAGAAAGAACCTAAAAATCATCCATTTCTACCTTCAAATATCAGATGTTTAATTATAGGCCCCGCGAATTGCGGAAAAACTAATTTATTGTTTAATTTCATTTGTAACGAAAGATGGCTCGACTACGACCGGTTGTATATTTACAGTAAAACTTTATGCCAGTCAAAGTACAAAGCTTTACAGTCTGTATTTGCCGAAATTGAAGGAAAAATAGGACGGAATGTCGCTTTTTTTTACGATTCTCAAATTGCTTTAATTCCGCTTGAAGAACTCGACCCAAATTTTCGAAACCTGACGATTGCCTTTTAGACAAACAAAAAAACATCGAACGTTATTTCGCTCAAGGACGTCATTCAAACGCCGACGTTTTTTATTGCAGTCAGTCCTACACGAGAATTTCTAAACAAGTGATCAGAGACAACGCAAATTTATTAATCCTTTTTCCCGTTGATGAGTTAAATTTGAAACACGTTTACGAAAATCACGTTGGCACTGACATGGAATTTTCGGACTTTAAAATGTTGTGTAGAACTTGGAAAAAGCCTTACGGGTTTTTATCGATTAACAAAACGTTAAACGAGGGGAGATATAAACGCTCGTTTTTACCTATTAAACAAAAAGAATGGAAACGAAACGAGAAATCGCAAAACTCAAAAGACGTTTAACTAAAAAATTTTTAAATCGACGTTTGGGTGACAGAGAACAAGAAGAATCGTTACAAGAATTTTTTAAACCGGTAGTAAGCACTTTAAAGCCGAGTGTTCTAAAACCAACATCGGTTGGCAGGCCAACATCGGTCAGCACCACGCAAACTACACCTGTTAAAACTTACAAAGAGGAAGAAACTGACGAGGAGGAGGAGGATGATTACGATACATTGGGTTTATCGCCATCCTCCGTTACTCCTAGTCTGAAAACCCCTCTTAATTTCAGTATCGCTGAATATTCAACTCCGGCTCAAGCTCCTATAATGCGAATTCCTCCCGAGACCCACGCCTCTACGAGCACCGGTCCTAAACTCAACCCTACATATTCCGCGATACAACATAGACGCATTTCTACCCCGCCAGAACTCCCTAACATAACCACTCTAAGGTCCCTCGATAGTTTGTTACCTGGTCAGAATATTGGAGACACTGCTAAATATTTCTTGATAAAATTTTTGAAAATCCGAAGGACACTGACCCGGTTTTCGGGTTACAGTACGATACTAAAAATGGCGAGGTAACCTTCGGTAATAAAGTGGTTAAAATTTTTGAGAATGACGTAGTGGTCGAGGGGCAACAATACGTAGGGAGACGCGGTCTTTGGAATTTGCTAGTTTTCAAAGATTTGAAAGAAACCTCCCTCGTGCCGGAAGTTAAAGCAGCTTACGCAAATATGTTACAAAATACTAACGCTATTTACCACAACAACGACCCAAATACTCATAAACCAAAATCTAATCGGAGCGCTAAGTACAGGTCTGTTATCGCTCCGATTTGGGAAGACGTGAAATTGAAGATGGCGCCGATTTGGGCCAAGAAAAAAGGGACGGGCATGGTTAAAAAAGCTAGTAGCAGAGTCGATTATAAATATTACGACGATCCTAACGACTTGATAAAGAGACTCAGGCTTTTGTACAAATCTACTTTGGCCGGTCACGACGGACATTGAAATGAAATTATCGAAATTTTATCAGAAATGCAGCAAAGACAAATCATAACTGCTTGGGAAAAAGGGGTGGCTTATCAAAATTTAGTTTCGGATATATAAACAAAGAACCAAAAAAAAATATCAAGATGAGGTATTGCGTCAAATGTAAACGTCACACTTCTAACAGTTCCGAACCGTCCGTTATCATCACCGCAAAAAATAACCGACAGATGGAGATTGTATTTTGCGAGGTATGCGGAACGAAAAGAGCTTCCTTTATCAAGTCTGGGAAACGAATGGTAAACAAAATAATCGATAAGTTACCCCTCGAATTGCATTTACCGGGTTATCAATACTGCGGTCCGGGACTCAAAGAACACAATATCACTTACTCCGAGAGTTCGGATTTGAAAGATCGGCACATTGCCGACGAAGTTCTCATTTCCAAAGCTCAAAGAGTGAGAGACGACCCTTCTCTGACGTGGAGGGAAAAACTAGCCGCTTCAATCGTTAAGAAGATCATGAAAACGAAACTAAGGTTCGGAATGGGAAATAAAAAAAATGGATCAATACGCCAACTTAAATAAAGGATTTAACTATCTACTAACCTGCATTAACGTCACATCAAAGTTTGCTTGGGCTGTTCCGCTTAAATCTAAATCCGGCATAGACGTTACCGAAGCTTTCAAGAAAATACTCGCGGGAGTAACACCCCCTTAAAATATACTAGTCGTTTTAGGTAGCGAGTTCTACAATAAAGACTCCAAAACCCTACTTAGGCGTCGTAACATCAACATGTACTCTACGTACTCTGAGAAGAAAGCGAGCGTGGTAGAACGTTTCAACAGAACACTAAAAACTCGAATGTGGAAACGATTTACCACGCAAGGGACTTACGAGTGGACGCATATTATCGACGAGTTAGTTTCCAATTACAATAACACGGTTCATTCCGCCATAAAACTTAAACCGAGGGAAGTAACCAAACGTCACGAACCTTTGTTGAGACGAAGTAGTACTAAGCGGTTGTCGAAGGAATCCAAATTTGCCGTAGAAAACTAAGTCAGAATTTCTAATGTTAAGAAAATTTTCGATAAAGGGTATTTGCAAAATTTTACTAACGAAGTTTTTACGATCCGTAAAGTACAAAAAACCGATCCGGTAACTTATCTTTTAAAAGATGAATCGGGTGAACCGGTGCTCGGAGGTTTCTACGAACAGGAAATTCAAAAAACTCTAGTTCCAGATTTATTTCTCGTGGAACAAGTATTACATAAAAAGAAAGGAAAAGATGGAAAAATGCTTTATTTCGTTAAGTGGAAGGGTTACGATTCTAAATTTAATAGTTGGTCGGGATCTTCAACAACGCCCGGCTTGGTCGGGATCTTCAACAATTTGAAGTATTGTTGACTACCAATGCTTTTGTTTATAGCGTAGTTGTAATGCACTATTACATGTGTCTGGAATGCTCAACCCTCCTTCTACAGTGTCCCCACCAAAGCACCTTGCTCCCGGCTTTCCCTGTTTTGTATCCTGGAGAACCCCAACAGAGTTATATTCAACGGGCCTTCTTTCGGCCACACGTTCGTATCCCCGTAATAGGAGCCCCGCCAACCGAAGGAACAGTTGCGATGATTGCCCGATTTTCCAATCATTATTATTTCGGTAATATTGGTAATGGAATGTCTTGCCTGCATATGCGCCACGCGTATTACCTGCCATTCCCCCAGGCCCACGAGACATTTGAGGATTCCCAGGTACGGGCTACAAGGATGGAGGAGTACGATGTCAAAGCCCGCCTTGTTGCTGCCCGAAACTCCCTTCCATCTACAACCGCATCCGAAAACAGCGTGGACTCCATCTATATTGTGCCAAATGCCCCCGCCGCCCCAGCATCCGGAGGATCCGTGGTTGTAAACACCGGGGCATCCACTAGTAGAGCAATGCCCTCTCCCCCAGATCTGACCATGCCCGATACGATAATGGCCTACCGCCATTATAGTCACTTGCCCTGTTTCCCAGGTTGTTTTGTCTGCCAGGCCCTTCAATATGGTAAGTTGATTATTTTGTAATTAAAAAATTGAAAATGATTTCTATTGAACCGCACTTTTCCATTAGGAATTTTAAAAAATTCTGACAATAAGAATTCTTAATCGTATAACCTGTGTCTATTTTGAATTTTACAACTGGCACAGGTTGTGTAATTTAACATTAAAAAAATATCAATTAAAAAAAATTCTAAGTTATTTCCAACTTGGTTGAATATTTTGCTTACTCGCCGGCCAGTATAGGCCTAAAATTTACTACTTATTTTCCCGGCAACGTTAATCATATATTTTGAATGCCACTACTAAAGTAATAATTTATCCACCATGTACCAAAATCGTGGCTTGTTACGTCCATTCTTGGTTCAATGAAAAGTGGAGCAAGTTACTCTTTATTCATAGGAAAATTCAATTTTCTTTGGTTTATTACTGGTATGTTTTCACTTTTTCCCAGAAAATTGGAGTTTCCTAGTTATTTACATATCAATTGTCCGAACCTTACATTCACAACAAAATGATTGTCCGAAATTGCATGTACGTTCCCTTGAACTGCACTTTTGCCTTATTTTTGGAAGGTTTCCCCCCAAAAAAAGATTAGAAAAAATGAAGAAAATAACTCATCCACGTAATTTTCATTAATGTACCACGCCATTCACAATCCATGGTCCGAATTACCTATTCTGATCATGGATCCTGAATGCGTTGTTTATTGAGGGGGAGAAAAAAAAATTCCCTTCCTTAAAAGAAAATTTCTATATAAATTTCAAACCATTCTTTCCTCCCTGTTTTTGTTTCTTTTTGTTATATCCCTAGCCATTTACGATTTTTAAATTCCAGGCGTGTGTATCCAGTAGGGGTGTGCAATCACAACTTTTTCAAGCCGAGTCGAGTTCAAGTCGAGTTGAGGGTTGAGTATCGAGTTTCGAGTCGAGTTCGAGTTTTGAGTATGGTTTTACAAACTAAGAATAACTCGGGGAATTCTATGATTTTTCACAAAAAAACCTGGAAAACTCCGGGAGGAAAGCAAAGCCAGGTTTTTGGGCCACGGCCAAAGTGCATTAAACACAGTATGTTAAGACATTGTGGTAAAAATTATATCTTAATACTTTTGTGTTGAAACCTAAAAGTTAAATAAATAGACTGATTTCTCGCAACATGTCAGCCATAGAAACAAGTAAAACTGCTAACCCATCTGCGAAAAAAATTTCCTTCCAAAAATTACAGTAAAAAACCTGGAATTGACCTCAACTACTCTGAAAACCTGGAAAACTTGGGGGAATTCTTTCAGTATTTTGGTGGGAACCATGCAAACGCTGAACCAAATAAATTAGTTTTTCCTGTATTAAAAACACTAAACACACGACAGTCACTATATAACTACAACCACCTATCTCACTATAAGAAATATTCCACAGTTTTTAAGCATTTTTTCTACAAAACTTAAGTAAATGTTGTAAGTTTTATTGCGATTTGTCGAAGATACTACGATCTTTTTTGCTAAAACTCAACATATATCACCTCTGTCCCAAACTAAAGGTTGTAGAAATGAGAACGTCTCAGACTGACTGACAGAAGCAAAAAGGAGTAACGAGATTTCCATCGCTCTACTCTGTAAAACTCGAAACTCGAAAATTTCGAGTTTCAAGTTTTAGGATTGAGTCGAGTTTACACAACGAAGTCAAACTCGAACTCGACTCGAAATTTCGAGTTTTGCACATCCCTAGTATCCAGTAACATCCACCAACCCTATACCTCTTGATTTTTAGAGGATGGGGGAGGGGGGATTATTTTACAATTTCTCATCGAGTTCTAATAATTAAAATGGTATCAACACCCATTTTTAACAGCCACTTCTACTGCCCCCCTAAACAAAATTTGTAATAAAATTTTAGCCTTCTCCACGACCGTACAGGTCTTATACTATGCTTGTTTTTTTTAAATCAAATCACCATACTTTCACTTAGCTGCCACCTCCAATTACTTAAATGCTTTAAGAACCGTTATAACCTAATCGCCATCTTTTTCTCATTTATCTGGGAAAAAAACGGGGGAAAGAGGATAGGGGGATCACAATATTTTGCTTATTTCCCACTCCACCCTGACGGTAATTATGTCACGGACAATTCCCGTGTTATTTCCTCAACCTTAAAATTTTCACCATATGAGTTCCGAATGCATTGTCTACTTAAAATTAAGGGAGAGAAAAAAAAATATAATTTTAATTTTGATTAATACGTCTTATCAACCATTTCCCTCTATATTCATCTGTTTTAACTCTCAGTCAATGCTCATATGCATTTTTGACCATTTTTTTTAATTGCTAGCTGGAAGAAAAATAATCAAAAATAATGTTGCATTAAATCCACCTCTGTTTGCTTTTGAAAAATAAAAATGCATAGTTTTATTTTTAAACCAATCCTGATTTTCATTTTCATTACACCATCTTTTGTTCCGAAAGGGGGGAAAAAAATTCCTAGTCTTTCTTTGACTTCCAAATCTCAATAATTTCTTCCCGAAATTACCCCGAATGAAACCCCGTGAATTTTGAATTTGTTTCCAAAATGTCCGCATCACCTGCTATGTTTTCAGCCTTTTAGATTTACGATTTCTAGACATTTACAATTTTGTTTCCATTTATTACAGAAAATGACAACGGACCCAGCCGTTCCTAGGCTGTTGTCGTGAATTTCGTTTCCGTTGCCGTGAGTTGCCACCACTCGTCCGACGCGTTTATTTAACAGCGTCGGCGACTGTTGGCGACCCGACAACGAGCACCATCTGGCGGCGGAGGACGACCCTACAATCATAGTCCTTTCCCGACAAGTTCGCAATTATCCGCCACATGCAACCCAATTTATCAAATTTTAAAATTTTCCCTTCCCTAAAACCCTGTACTTTTTTCCTTAAATTTAGCATTTTAATCCTTTTCCAGTTGATTGTTTAAAATCCGTTCCCCGCATCCATTCAAACTATTTTTAACTTCTAACTTTTACCCAACCTTAAATTCAATCATTGATTTGTGATTTCCTGAATTTTCAACGCCCTACTCCATAGCCAAAAATGTTTATTATTTTTATCTGTTCTGTTTTTGTACAATTTCGTACTTGAGTGTACATAGATCGTGTATATAAAAAAATCCTGTCTATTGTTTTTAAATAAACTTGAAAAAAATTGTCATTTTAATTTTGAATACTGAAAAGCAAGTCTTTGAATCCACTTTATCGTTATTCTGACACATGTCGACTAGTTATTTTAAGAATTCAGTGTGCATACGATCTTGTTTTTATTTCACAATGTCAATTTGAACTTAAATTCCGTTTTCAGCGATGCTTGTATGCAACGCCACGTTTTCCACAACCCGCTACAGGGTTCTCGCGTCTGACCGCACGGCTGGTGGCCATGATTTTCCTTTGTTCTCCAACAAAAAAACTACGCTGCGTCGTCTTCTTCGACTCTCGCGTCGTCCAGTTGCCTACGAAGCCTTATTTCTGGCGTACATTTACTGCTTCTAGTTTGATAAGAGTGCGCTGCACCTCTAAAACGTTGTAAGTCTAATTCTTGTTCCAATTTAGTCTGTTTAATTTTCAAAGCTCGAGCCGATCGTGGTTCGACATATTTACATTTTCTAGAATTACCATCCGTTAATTCTCCGTTAACTTGTAACGATAAATCAAGATCAGAGGCTCCGTTAAAAGGTATAGGTTGGTTTTTACCCTTTATGAAATATGGTCTCAAATGGTTAACGTGAGCACGATAAATTTTCAACGGATCCAAGAAACAAACTACTCTTACGATGACATCGTTAACGAACCATTATTATTCTGAACGGACCTGTCCAACATTTCTGAAGCTTAACGGAGATCTGTTGTATAGGAACCCATATTTTTAATAATATGTAATCATCCACAATATATTTATAAGGCCTTGGCGTTTTATTATAAAAATTTTGAGACTTGATAACGAATTTCCAATTCTGCATTCGTGCTACCTCGAACGCAGCCTGAAGTCTACTCTCTAGGCGTACCATGTAATCTTCACTGTCGTAACAGATTTTAGGTGGCTCAAAAGCCAATGATGCTGGTAAGCGATATTCACAACCAAAATGCAAAAAATGCGGACTAACCAATGTTGCCACTGAAGACGTGCAATTTATAGCAATAGTTACCATTTCTAAATAACGACACCAATCGTTGGGACAATGAGCAGTGATCTAACGCAAAATGGTTTCGATTTGTTTGTTGCAATTTTCGACTAACCCACCTACCCATGAAACATTAGGTGTGAAGTTAATTTGTTTAATTTGCAACAAATTTGTCAGCTTAGCCATAATTGTGTTGTTGAGCTCGCTTCCATTGTCCGATTGGATTTGGACGGTACTGCCAAATTTAGCAATTAGCCTTGAAAACACTTTCTTAACTATCGTTTCCGCCTTTTTATCGGGAATGCCCACTGTGATAGTGTAGCGAGAGAAATCGTCCACCATACTGAGAATATAGTTAGCCCCGTGGTTACTGGTGTGCAAGAGCCCAATGAGATCCAAGGACCAAGACAAACCTGGCCTTTGCAAGGGGGTATAGGCTCTGAGTTCAGCCTTATGGGGTCTGTTCGGTCTAGCATAAGCTTGGCAGACCTGACACGACTTCACGTAGTCAGCAACATTCTCAGCCATTTTAGGCCAAAAACAGTGTAATTGTATTAAATCCAAAGTTTTCTTTTGGCCCCGATGTCCGGCCGCTGTTGATGCATGATAATCCCTAATACAGAAATTTACTAGAGATTTAGGTATACACATCTGTGCTAGGTTTTCGATTCTGCCCTGTTCAGGGTCGTCTAGCCGGATCCTATACAGGATCTCGTCATAATCCTTGAAAAAGATGTTGCGTTTGTTTGATGCATCCAAGAGTTCTTCCGACGACTGATCTTTAAGACGTTTTATTATTTCGCCAAAATAAGGATCCTTGCGCTGTTCAGCTGCTAGATGTGCGCGAGTCCAGTCTGGGTACTGGCTGCCGAGAACAATGACCAGAAGCCTACCAGGCCTATGACGTAAGCAGAAGTCGTACTCCCTTATTTGCAGCAAAATTCTCTCTAGTTTAGGAGACAAAGAGGACGAGTTGTATAAAAAAATTATAGCCATATGGTCCGTGGTTAAAAAAAAACGTTTTACCTAATAAATGTATTCTAAAAGATTCGATCCCATTCACGATGGCTAAAATCTCCCTGGTAGTCGTCTGCTTTTGTTCACTAGGTGTGAGTGTTCGAGAAGTGTAGGCTAAGGGATATTCAATGCCTCCGTGCATCCGAGACAGGCAGCCACCTACCGCAAAATCCAATGTGTCAGTTTCCAGATAAAATGGCTGCGTAAAATCTGGATGCTTTAACGTAGCGGCATTGACCATCCCTTTCTTTAATTCCCTAAAAGCATTTACCTCAGCCTCACCCCAAACAAACTTGCAATTTTTCCTCGTCAGCCTTGTTAATACAGAGGCATGGGTGGCGAAACCTGCCACATGATGCCTATAATAATTGCATAGTCCGACCCATTGGCGCACCCGCTTAGGATTTTTAGGTGCAGGGTATAGCTCCATAGCTCTAAGTTTGTCTTTATCAGGATGTATTCCATGTTCATCCGGTACAAATCCCAAGAATTTCACCAATTTGCAGCCAAATAAACATTTTTCCGGACTTAGCTTCATGCCACTTTTAGCAACAAAGCCCAGAGCCCTGTCCACGTGTCTGATATGAGTCCTAAAATCTGGGGAATTGAGGAGACAATCGTCTAAATAGCAGGCACGGTACGCGCCTAAAATCTTAGCGAAAATCTGCTCAGCACTAAACTGGAAGTGCGCTGGAGCAGTTTTTAATCCCATAGGTAAACGCTGGAAGATCCAGCTTTTCCTGGAAGAATTGAAGCTTATTTATGCTTATCAGCTTCAGCAAGCTTAAGCTGGTAAAAACCAAACTTAAAATCTAGTTTGCTCAAGTATTTAGACCCACCGAGATGCACCATGGTGTCTGTCACAGTAGGTATTGGAACACTTATGTTCTCCACCACCGAGTTCAACCCGCGTAGGTCCACCACTACACGATATCTGCTAGGCTTCCTCCTCACCAAGAGACATGGCGACATCCAGCTACTTTTCCCCTCTTTTACGATCCCGGCCTTTTCCATCTCTTCCACGTAGCTATCTAGCAACTCCCTTTGATGGAATGGCACCCTGTATAACCTGGAACGAACTGGCTCCGCATTACCAGTCCGAATAGGCACCTCATACTGATCATACACCCCCAGATCAAAATCGTTTTTAGAAAACGAGTTTTGATGCGTTTTTAGCATCTCTATGAATTCCACCCTTTGGTTTTCGTCTAAATCCGGAAAAGTAAACTTATGTTTTATTATATTCCACTCTTCACATTCTTCCTTTGTTTTGGGCACGGGGGCTTGGCTAGTACCCTAGCAGAACCCTCCGCTGAGCTTTTTCCTTGTTTGTCTTGACCACCCAACTCCTGAGTCGGCCTTGTCTCAACTGGCGCTGCCTCGTGCATGTTCGCTTCCGTAGCTTCGTCCTCGTACTCCACGATCGCTGTCGTGTAGTGCCCCAGAACAGTGCCCTTTTTCAGCTCCACATCGACGCCACTCATGTTAATGCACATCACCGGAAGAATACCGGTAGGTGACGTATTTACTAAGCCATGAACCATGACTACTAAAGATTCGGTAGTGTTTGGACAAAAATGCCGCTCTGTATTTCCGGAAATGGAGTTTTTAATAAAGCTGTTTTGAATCTAATTTGCCCATGCTAGTTCAGGTGTTGCTGATAATTGAAATTCTAAAGTCCCGATTTTCAAAACGTTGTTTGAGCAGTCTAATGATACTGGATCTAATTTACTAGACATGAAATCGAATCCAAGCAACACTGGAATTTCCCCAAAAGAACCATCCGGCACTAGAATAAAGTCTTGCTGTCTCGAAAATTCACAGTTACATAATTTAACAACGATCTTTTGTCCTGATTTCATTTCTTTTTGTCCTACCCCAACCAAACTTAATGGCGTTTTCATAGCGTGCAGCTCACAAATGATATTGGTATCGCACAGTAATTCTTGTGCTACTGACTCACAGATTAAAGAAACTGATGATCCAGTGTCCAATAAAGCTATACGTGGCTTATCCCCAACATCAAACACAAAATTTGGGCAAGAAAAAGCCGCATTTTGAACACAGTGAACTGAAACATCGTTTTTATCTGTTGACAATGGCCCTTCATCCTGACCTGAATCAAGTGGGCCGTCACTTTCGATTCTAGTTTGGATTTGTGCCGCTAGATGCTGTTGGGTGTACCAGCGCTCACCCATTTCGACCGAGACGCTAACACGTAGCCTCCCGTTTCTCAAAATGGATTTGTTTACATTTGGAGTACTCTTTGGCGCAGTATCACATGTACTATCCCAAACTGTAAGGCAAATCATTGGATCGTTGTTCCCCTCCAATAATGGAATCCTGAATTTCCATTCTTTTTGGGTTTTATCGGAGATTCTTATTGAGGAGCCAGATGACATTTCGACATTATTTAAAAAAAAAAAATGGATCATCGATGTGCCGAAACTGAATGTTATGCTTTTGGCCAAGAACTGATAAAATAACTGGTTTACTGGTATCAACACTATTTAGTTCTAAATGAAATGTCGAAGAATCAATCCCATCTTCGAACAATGTCACTATGACTGAATCGCATTTTAATTTATACCTTTCATTCACTATTTTTAACATCCCGTTAAAGTCATCTGCCATCTCAATGTTATTTTCCACAGAACAAGAAATATATTTTGTAGGAACTTTGCCGAAATATGAAGCTAAACGGGGTAAAGCCAAAGTTCTATCTTGTAGTGATAAACGTTGTTGTTGCCAATCGACGTTTGAATAAAGATTATTAAACAAATCGTTAGCCTGATTAGGCTCGAACAACTGAACTTTGTTGAAATTGATGGATTTATATTTAATATCTTCAACTGAGGGACCGACGGGATTTTGGGTGTGTAAAGCACTAATCGGAACAATGTTTTTCACCTCGACCTTTTCTTGCGCCCCACCCTGTAGCCCTAGACACCCGTTTGTATCTAGGCTATGAGCTCGTTTTTTTTAGGCTCATTATTTTGGTTGTTTTCACTACCCTGGTTTGCTACAGCCGCACACTGCGCAGCATTATTTTGGCCACCGTGCTGTCTACCCTGGTTACGGTCTTGCTGTTTATTATAATTCTGCTGGTGGTTATCGTAATTATTATGATTCTGTCCACCACCATTGTTATAATTTCCACCATTTCCGTTATTATGGCCATTTCTATGATTACCTGCATTAAAATGTTGGGGGTCCCGATATTCTCCTCCCGAATACGAGTTGTCCCGGCCACCCCGAAAATTACCTCGGCCGCGAAAACCTCCTCGTCCGCCTCTGTTATTTGAAAAACTTCCCCTTCCAGTATTTCCCGAACTTATTTTTCGTTCATTTTTTTGACGTACCGTTTTAATATTTTGCTCTTTTGTTCTACATTCTTTTTTCAAATGTCCGACGCCCAGACAGCGGTAACAATGCCTAATTTCAGGACCATTAGCCTGAACTGCACTACCTTCACATCCCCTTTTAACGAGATTATTTTATTTACGGACCTTTCTAATTTCTCAATTTTGTCGGCCATAGTTCCCAGAGCCAAATTGTTAATGCCAATCTCCGTTGGTTTATTGGAACTACTTGCTACAGCTCGTGACGTTGAGGTTTTCGCTGCCCATTTTCCTACACGCCTTTCCATTACTGAGCGCTTTCGAATAGCAGCGTTATACATTTCCCTGAATGTTGTTGGGTCCTTTGACAAAACATAGCCTTCAATTTCAGGCGGTATAGCATTGAGAAAAGCGTTTCGCAATGCTTCATCTTTACATTCTAGTTTCCTATTGCGTTCCACCTCGCTATCTCCAGGCTTTACCCTCCAAAGTGCCGAAGCCATAGACTCTAACCTAGCCGAATATAACTCGATTGTTTCACCTTCCTCCATAGCCGTAGTGTAAAATTTATTCATAGTGACACTCTCTCCAGCAGATCCAAAATGGTCAACCAAAACCTCTTTAAATTTCCCCCAATTATCGAGACTTGAAATTGTGGATTCATTGCCAAAAATTTTGCAACTTGATCCGTACACTTGCTACAAGCGACTGAAATTAATTCTCTATCTTTAATACTTGGTTCTAAAGCTCTTAAATTCTCACACATTAAGGAAAAAGTGAAAACATCGAGATTTTCATTTCCCGAAAAAGTTGTAATAGCCTTTTTAGATTGTCTTACTTCCTCCCACAACCTTCATTTCTCAGACCTATCCCCAGAAAGATGTCCTCTGAACGACTCGGCCATTTCCCTGACTACATCAATCTGACTTTCACTACTGGCCCTTAAGCAAGCTGGAATTGTTTGCGACAAAATACTCTTAATCAATTCTCCATTAGCCCCGGCATTCGTTCGTCTAGCTACTTCTGTAATTAAACCCCTAATTTCTTCTGTATCAACTGCTAAGCCATGAGGAGCGGAAGTTGTTTCCGAACCCAGCCTACCATTCATATAATCCCTGGTAATCCTTCCCAGGCAAGACGAACATGACTCACGTCGACCCCTGTCTCCATTATTGCCTGTTTCACTACGAACCGGCGAACGAGAACATTCCCGATCCAAAACAGGTGGAGGAGTATTGTCTCTGTCCCGATCGTCGTCAGAATAGTCTGAGTCTGATTCGATAATTGCCCCGTGCGTAGTGCGCTTTGGAGTGCTGGTAGTGACCTGACTTATGTTCACAAAGTCATTCCTATTTAATGGGCGTTTAATCGTTCTTCCCCTAGAAGAACGCTTAACCGCAACTTTGACCCCATGGCCTCTACCTCTTGGCATGGTAACAGTTAAAAATAAAATCTAATAATATTACAACAACTTTCACTTAAGTCTCCTTCATCTTTTATAACTAGTGTTTACATTCCATCGGTTAATAGACTTTCCCTTTTCTGTCTTGTCTACCGCCGATAATCTTATAATAATTACAGCAATCTGGATCACCTGTCAACTCTGCTCTACTTTCAAAGATTGCTAGCTAAAGATATGTCACTCACTTTACTAAGCCTGTAATTATCTAAAGTGGTTTGTTGACAAAATGGTACAAAACTAATTCCCCTATTTTCGTGTTGACCTTGTGTTGGTGACGCTCTGACTGGCTGGGTCTTCCCGTGCCTATTTTCGTCTTTTAGTTTCCTGTTTACACTTTACCACATATTGTGCTATTTTATGCACTGATTTGATTTATAATAATAATTATGACTGCCTTGCATACCAAATGCAGCCTGATATCTTTTATGTAATATTTTATATGAATATTAATACATGCATATATATTACCATTACAGTTGCACTCACAGTCACATTGTCAAGCTGTCTGAGCAAAAGAATGTCAGGGCGATTTCCAGCAGTGCTGGCCCTTTGTCGATCTCAGTACTCCAGGCCTCGATGAAGGTATCAAGCTTGTTGCATTGTTACAAGCATTGTTATATAGGACTGAAATCGCCTAAACTGGGTGATCTAGACACACACTAGTGTGTCGTGCCAAGTTAGGCAACAAACATCACAACAAACATCACATCAATTCAGTTGTCGAGGTTGTAAACCATTGTAGCGCAACGCCACAGCGTCAGTGTCTTATATCTTGAATCATAGTTGGGCACATTTCAGGTACTTGGAGAAAAAAAATAATGCGGATTAAATTGTGTTGAAATCGATCGCATAAGTACGAAAATATTGTTATAACCATTGTTAGTGTTGTCGGAATCGTCTCTCATTGGACGGCCAAAGTTCGGACAATGAGAACGTGTAAACTGACGTGCATGCCTAGACACACACTAGTGTATAACGATAAATCTAAACAACGTTCCAAAGAAATTGTATTCACGCCCAATTCACGAAAAATAAATCAGTTGTAAAAACAAAGAAAAATAAACAAAGCCAAAAACAGGTAATAAAGAGGCCACCAAGTTGAAAGTGGTTCGGTCCTTCAAAGGGCCAAAACTAACTAAATAAAACAAATCACAACAAAATTAAAACCAAACCAAAAACTGATAAAGAGGTGACTAAGTTGAGAATGGTTCTGCCTATAGGCAAAAGGTAGTAGCAAATTGTTGAAAAACCAATTTCTTGTTGACGTGGCACTTTATAGTGTACATCTGCACGGTCGTGGAGTTAAGTCAATACACAACTAAAAAAAAAAAAAAGGAGTGATATCATATCAAAAACCAAAACTGGCAAAAGGGGTCGCCAAGTTCCGAATGGTTCGACCCTTCAAAGGAGTGATATCAACACACCAAAACATTCGCCAACTTAATCGCACCGAATAATACTTTGGACGTTAAATGAAAACTTGAACATTGCTACCGAAACTAGCAATATTCTAGTTTTCATTTCACCTTCGAACTATTAAGCGGTGCGATTAACTTGGCGAATGTTTTGGTGTGTTGATATCACTCCTTTGAAGGGCCGAACCATTCTGAACTTGGCGGCCCCTTTTACCAGTTTTGGTTTTTGATATGTAAAAAATGAACACGTTGCTTATCGTCTCCTGATATTAGCGATAGCAAGAATTTATAGGGTTGGGTCGTGGGCACTGTAACTGAGGAGAGAAAAAAGATATTGTAGCGGCCGAAGCTACGACTGTCGAGGTGCTTGTAGCCTCGCCGTCATCAAGATGGTTTTGACCTTTAAACTTCTAATTTGGGTGGGGGTTTTTACTTTTGCGGAAACAGCACACATGTACTACTGGCCCAGTATGGGTAACAGAGAGTCATTGGTCCTAACTGTAGGCTAACTAGACAACTTTAAAGGGGGTATTCGCTGCCACCAGGTGGGTGTTTCTAACTGCAGCCCTGAATTTAAATATCAAGTGGTTTTCTTAAATACTGCAACTGTAGCAATTAATCTCACTAGCAAAAAACGGGCGTTTTACAAACTCTTGATTTATTAAAATGCAGATCTAGACACACGCTAGTGTGTCACGCCAAGTTAGGCAACAAACATCACAACAAACATCACATTAATTCAATGTCGAGGTTGTAAACCATTGTAGCGCGACGCCATTGCGTCAGTGTCTTATATCTTGAAGTATAGTTGGGCACATTTCAGGTACTTGGGGAAAAATAATAATGCGGTACAAAAGCATACATTGTGTTGAAATCGAGAGCAATGACCATCCTGACGAAAATTAACTCGTGTTTGAATGCCAGCTATGCTGCTTTCAATGCAAAATCTGCCCCTCAATAACGTTGAAAATGTGTTACTAACTAGCTAGCTAGCTAGTCCGCTCATCCCCATGTTAAATCCCATAGAATGATTATTCATCAATTCCCAGATAACGGGAAGGCTTCCAGCTATGAAATTGGACGAATGGGTGCACTACAATACGAACTGCGGACCTTTTATGGGGGCCTGGGGGCGTAACAGGGATGGCGTGGGAGCGCGCGTAAGTACGATAATATTGTTATAACCATTGTTAGTATTGTCGGCATCGTCTCTCATTGGACAGCCAAAGTTACGACAATGAGAACGTGTATACTGACGTGCGTGCTTAGACACACACTAATATATCACGATAAATCTAAACAACGTTGCAAAGAAATTGTATTCACGTCCAATTCACCAAGTGTAAAAACAAAGCAAAATAAACAAAGCCAAAAACTGGTGAAGAGGCCACCAAGTTGAGTGGTTCGGCCCTTCAAAGGAGTGATATCAACACACCAAAACTAACTAAATACAACAAATTACAACAAAATTAAAACCAAACTAAAAGCCAATAAAGAGGTGACTAAGTTGAGAAAGGTTCGGCCTATAGGCAAAAGGTAGTAGCAAATTGGTGAAAACCAATTCTTGTTGACGTGCCACTTTATTACACATCTGCAAGGTAGTGGAGTTGAGTTTAATACACAATTTTAAAAAAAGGACTGATATCATATCAAAAACCAAAACTGGTAAAAGGGGCCGCCAAGTTCCGAATGGTTCGGCCCTTCAAAGGAGTGATATAAACACACCAAAACATTCGCCAACTTAATCGCACCGAATAATACTTTGGACGTTAAATGAAAACTTGAACATTGCTACCGAAAGTAGCCTTCGAATTATTAAGCGGTGCGATGTTTACGTGAGTTCGATGTTTATTTGGGCGTCCACCATTGAAGTCTCTGCTTCGGCAAATAAGGAATCTTTCTGATTCCGAGTTTAGATTAAATCCATAATAATAAACACGGTTACGGGAAAAAGCTGGTTTTTAGGAAGGGACCGTGAACCCTGACGTTATGGGGGTGGGGGACCAAAAATGCCGATAATGGCGTCACCACCCATAATTCTTATTAGCTTTAGGTTTATGTTAAGTTTAAACTAAAATTTTGAATGGGGTTTCCAAAATTAAATTTTCTAAACTAACACTAGTCTAATACGAATCACTACCTTTGCCCGGCATGGCAACATTAGGACGGGACATCTCCTTTACCGACTGGCGTAGCTACCTCTGGCTTTGAGATCTGTTGAGCGTGTGCTGAGGAGTGAGGGGGCGGGGCTTTTTATGCTAGAGACCGGATTCTCGCGTCCAAAAGCGCGGACGGATAGGAAAGCTACGGAGGTCTGATTGGTGGAGGGTTTAGAGCAGGGACGTCTATCCCCCCCCCCCCCACAGACTTTGGCACGACTTCCCCCCAATTCCTGGTCGTCGCGTAGTTAGCATCATATCATTATGTACATTTTTTCCGTAGAAATAAACTCGCACGACTCGTGAGCTGAATTGCCAAGACTTGCCTTCACCATGTTTATGATGTAGCCCAAGCGAAAAAATTGCGTTTCCAACATTTACCTGCATTTGGACTGAATGTTGTAAAACAATGTGACACAGGCAAGCCAACCTGGAGGAAGGCACCTTTACTAAACTGAACGAAAAACTAACTTGTGAGATCACAGCACGGTCAAGATAGAAGCAAAGTTCAGTTTCTCCGATGTTTACGTAAATTGCAACGTTTTACATTTAATTATTATTGACATATTATCAACACCAAATACTGAAAATTCAAGCGCACATCCTTTATTAACACGGACAGCCTAGGGTCTCTGTGTTAAACTTTCAACTTTGAGAGCTTATAACTCCGTCAAAAGTGAACATATTTAAACCAAATTTGGAATCTAGCCTTGACTATAGTCTCCGCCAAGAAAGAAGTCCAACGCGTTTCAAATTGTGCATGCCGGCTGCGTCGTTTACCTTGCAGATATCCGCCATGGCTAAGCAGCCAACGTGTGCTCATATACTAAAGCTGCTAGGGCCATAATTTGGGCTAATCGTGCACCTCGAGCAAAAAGCTTGAAATTTGACATGCAAGTAATTCTTAGTAATACAAATAGAAATAGATTCTCCTTGACTCGTGAAATACTGAAAAACGTTCCAAATAACACCCCTAGCTTGACTTGTTGACACGAACTTGATCGGAAAGCGACGCCATTGTTGTTGGTCTAATAGCGTTGCCACGACGACGCAGTTATAGAGTATAGAGGCAAGGCGCACTTTTTTCCATGAAAGATTAGTAGTCATAAAATGACCAATAAGGAAAGTCTTCTTTCCTGGCGGATAGTATAGTCAAGGCCTGTCTTCAGTCCAAAAATTGTGCAATTCGGTCCAGCCAAACCAGAGATACAGAGAGGGGCCAAATAGACAACTTCTTGTTCTTGTTGTTCTGGGCAAGGTTCTGGGGATACTTTCGTCTGTCCTCTCTACAGGTCAAACTACACCACCTCAAATGATGGGAATGGGCTCAAATCATAGCTTCATAGGTAAGCATGTATCTTTTCAAGGTTACTTTAGTGTAACTGAAATAGCTATTTAGAAATAAGCCATGACGTGCTAACTGAAACAATGCTATTTTTCTGATGAAAAACACAAATTCTCCTTACTGTAACCAAATTCGCCCAACGAACAATTAAGAGCATTCACAAATTACGTATCACTTTTTTCTAGCAATTTAAACTCCCCCGCCCTTCTTTGTAACACCAGTTTAGCGAAAAATAATTTTGCAAAAATTAGTGTGTTTCGTAGCACTTCATCGTATTCCCCCCTCCCCCGCCCCATCATAGCAGATGGTAACACATTTTCTCGACTGCCCTTACCCCTCTAGGTGTTACGTATATGTGAACGCTCCCTTATGTCGGTGTAGATAACATTCTTGTTATGAATACTATTCGGTTCACACACAAATCTTACTTGTTAAATGTTAGTTGCATATTGATTGGAGCGTTCCGTGCAGCAGCAGTTCCATGTTCCGAGCAGGAAAGGCACCTCACATTCACTGTAGGTACAGTACGATCCCTACACCACAGCATGTGTAATCCCACTGTTAGGTGTAGATAGGAATCCTACCATCTCCGAATAAATCTATCGTGTTTTTAACCAACGTCTGCCACTGGGATCATTCCGATTTTTTTCATAATTTGCACATAGACCGGCCAGCTATTTATTAGTTGGTACAAATGAAACAATAAATGTATCGTCGTCGCTGTTAATTTGTAATGGCCGGCATCTTGAAATCCGGGCAGGGCCGTGCCTTACCGAGGGGGTGGGGGGGGGGGGGGGCAAAAATGGCAACAGGGGTGTTCAAATTTGGAAAAAATTAACTTTTTAAAATTTTACTTTAACCGATTAGCGGTTATAAGAAAGGTAACTTAACTTTAACTTTAACTTTAATAAACAAATACAAGCGCCCAAAGGGCATTACAGGATTACGGCTGCAAAGCATGAAACATGCAAACAAAACAAAAATAAATTGGTAAAAATACATCCACGCACATAATTTCACAAAACACTGCTGAAAAATTCAAGTATGCACGATTTGTTTGAAACAAAATAATACCTGACATAATTGAGTATGTGCATGCAGGATCAGTGCAAAAAAAAAATAACGGAGAAAAAGAAAACAATAACTAAATAAATAACAATAGTAATAAATATATAAATATTACTAATCAATTAGGTAGATTTATATTAACATCAAAATGAGTAACGGGTTTTAAAACATTGACATTATAAGGGTATTGTAATAAACAACAATAAATTTCATATGATTGACTTTGAGATATATGTCAAAAGGAAAACAAACAACTACGGAATCGTGAGTTATCCAATAAAAAATGTAACAAGGTGTGGGGAATTTGTGGAGATGTGGGCATCGAACAAGTTCTTGAAGGAATTAACAGAATTTGCAGAGACTACGGCTTGTGGGAGACCATTCCAAAAAAATATTGGGCGTGAAAAGAAGGTATGTTTTGCCCACTCGTGCTTGTGGAAGGAAAATTCTAATTTTAGTGTGTGGCCGCGTGTGGCTTGGTAAGTCTGTAGCTTGAAATGGTTTTTTAGTTTAGGACCGCCGAAATTAAGTTTAAGAATTTTGAATGGATAATATGCGATTTGGCTGGGTGGATTGATAACTCCCATATGAGACTCCAGTCACAAAGCTTATCGATGTCTTGCTGAAAGCAGAAGTTAGCAAAGGGGGTAGCCAGACCCATGCCCATTTTAGAATCGTCAGCGAAGTTGCATACGGCATGCTCTGTGTCGTGCTCAAAGTGGGGGGGGGGGATTGAGGCTTAATGGCGCGTCGACAACTTGGT
>JAHWFP010272164.1:0-11764 GCA_023313725.1 Lithobius niger
TCAAGTCAATACTTGCATTGTAGTTTGTTCATATGACCTGAATAAAAGGTTTGGTGTGGCTTGAATGGTTTCTGAGTCTATTTCTTTTCCGATTTGTCTAATACCTACAAAGATCTTAGTGACTTCGAGTACTTTCTTAGGTTTTCAATATATGAGAGGGGTATAGAGGGGTAAATAGGGGTAAGAAGGGTAAATCATGTTGGGTGGGTAAAACACTAATTGTGACGTCATTTCCGGGTGAAAAATGCATTTTTTACCTCATTTCCGGTTTGTGACGTCATTTCCGGTTTGTGACGTCATAGATCCAATATGGCGGATCCAAGATGGTAGCATTTCCGGTGTGTTAGTACGTACACCTTCTTAGGCCGGAAATGACGTTAAAAAACCGGAAATTTACGTCAAAAATCGGAAGTGACGTCATAAACCGGAAGTGACGTCATAATCCAAGATGGCGGCGGTGGTCACGTGACCGGAAGTGATGGTATTACGTACTTTTATCTTACTACTCAGTGCTTATGTATAATTCATTAAAGACGAACCATTTGTTGAGTACGTTAAAGTCATGTTGTAAATAATTTACCATTTTCTTATGATTGTAGTTTATTGCCAAAATTATAATGTCATCTGCATAGGCGTCATATAAGTGTTCCATTTAATATTTTGCAAATCGTTCACATATAAAAGAAAGAGCAAAGGCTCCAAAATAGAGTCTTGGGGAACACCATGATCAGTTGAATACCAGTTACTTATTTCATTGTTTACACTAACACATTTTCTGTTTCTTAAACAATCAGATATGATATTCAACATTTTCCCTCTTATTCCAAGGTTATATAGTTTTTTACATAATACTTCCTTATCAATGGTATCAAATGCTTTTTTTTAATCTATCATTATTGCACCCACATGTAACTAAATTATTAATTCTCTCTACGGCATCAATTGTGCCTTTACCTTTTAATAAGTGGAAACTTGATACAAAGTTCATAATTTGATCTGCAAAATATTTTTCAATGATTTTATTAATTGCTGGAAGTAATGCAATTGGTCTATAATTATTTAGATCCGTTTTAGTACCGTTTTTGTAAATTGGTCTCAGTACTTGCAATTTCAGTTTTTCAGGCCAAATTTCGTTTTCAATAATCGAATGAAGTAATTTTAAGATAAATTTCGTGCTATTTTCTTTAGACTTTATTATGTGTTCAATTAAGATGCCATTAATTCCAGTAGATCTTTTCATTTGTAGGTAGCTCAAAATTGGATTAATTTCATAACTTGTTGGTGCCTTAATAAGTATAGTTTTCTCAAAAATTCTGCTGTTAAGCTCATTTGTTTCTCTGTATTGCTTTCTTCTTGTTACTTAAATTTCTGTCTTTTTTTAAAATTTGGTACTTGATTTACAAAATTTTTAGCAAACTCTTCTGCAACATTCACTCCAGGCTTCTGCTCAAAAACTTTTGAAACATGTTCATCTATATTAAGTTTGTTTTTCTTAAAACCCGTCAACTGATTTATTTTGTTCCATACTTTACTACTATCATTTCTATGTTCATTAAACAATTTCCATGAAAAAATTTTGTTTAACTGCCTTAATATCTTTTTAAACTTTTTCATTTGCTACTTTATATTGATTAATCAATGTTTCATTTGGATTTTTCATTCTGGTAATTTTAGACCATAACGCGTTTTTGGCATTTATGAGCTCTAACAATTGCATTGTCATCCATTCATTTTTCAGAGTTTGTTTTGCTGGTCTAGTTTTAATATACTCTTTATTTGCCGTATAAATTTTAATAAATTAACTATTTTTAATTTTTTTAACTTATAAAACTAAAATTCCACCTCCTCTGTTTTTATCTCTGCAAACACCTATTTTTTCATAATTATTGAGGTTATAGTTAACAAGTTCATCCTTGGTTACATTAATTTCAATAATTATGATAAAGTCCCAAGCAAGTTTTGAATTGGTAATTTCAGTTTCGAGTTGTTCCCAATTTTTTCGACAGTTTCTAATATTTTTATGCAAACATGTAAAGTGTTTGTTACTGTCGTTTACAATCAAATTATCAACCAACTCGTTAAACTCATTAACTACAACATTACCACAATCTTCAGGTTCACTTTGTTGATTCTCCATTTTGTTGAATGTCTTGGATTAACTTTTCGCAGTCAGCCTCATTCTTGATTATTTTCACCTGTTTGTCCTTCTCGTCCTTTTTCAGAATAATGTGACCATTTCTGTACCAGATGAACTTGTGTGTGTCTTTTGCTGCAAGTCGGGTTTTCCACATTAGTTGTTTGTAGAATGGCGTTAAATCTTCATTAACTTCTTCATCTTTGATTAATTGTTGTTCTGGAATAGGTCATGGTTCGTAATTCTTCCGTTTCTCCCTTGTAACCACTCGTCTATACTATTTCTTGTTTTGAACTGTATTATTATTGTTTGTGGTCTATTTTTATTTCTGGTTGGCAGACGATGTGCTTTTTCTATGTGATCGTCTCTAAAATTCTTAATTTGCAGACTATTAACCATCCTATACACCGTGTCCTGCATGCTTTCCCCTTTGCTTCTTCAACCCCAAAAATCTCAATGTTTTTATTTCTGTTGTATTGTTCTAGTTCGTTTTGATCTTGCCTAAGTTTGGTAACAGTTTCTCTTATTTCCTTTGTGTCTTTTCTTTTGTTTATCGACTTCATCTAATTTATCTTCCAATCGCTTCAGTCTTTGCTTAATTTCTTCGTTTTCTTTTTTTAGATCTTCGTATTGCTGCTCAATAAATTTCATCCCGTGTAAAATTGTATCGATTTTATCTATGGGCGGTTTCATTTTCAAAATGTTGTCCATTCTGTGTATGGTTTTCTTCATATCGTTATCTTCATCTAAAACCTCCTCGTCTTCATCACTATTATCCCTGTCTTTTTCCCTCAATTCTTTATCTTTAGGATTAGGTTCAGCATCATTTTCATCTTCATTTGACGAATTAGTTATTTTCTTACATCGTTTACATGTCCATTCATCTTTCTTTTTTTGACTCATTCCTCTTATTGTTGACGTTGCTAGGCCTGAGCATTTTTTTTTCGTGGTGGAATTTCCCTTTACAAATGTAGCATGTAAAAAAGTCGCCTTCTGTTAACACTAATTTGTTTTCACAATCCATGCACTTTGCCATATTTCGATTGTCATGTTATTTTAACCAACAATTTCATCAAACAGTGGAATAACCACCATAACCACAATATTAATAATAATATATTTATCCATTAATGGAAGGGAAATGTCAGGGCAAACTTAATTGCTGCTTATGTCATTTCCACACAAAAGAGGAATATGGTTATACACAACCGTTCAACAACCATCAATGAAACTTAAACACTTTATCCTCAAGACTCCTCCTCCACCTCCCCACCAACCCCCTCCCTTAGGTTTGACCAACAAGTTATTGCATATCGAGCTAAAAAACTTCAATTGTGGCGAACAAGTCATTCTTAGCAGTACACATTGAACCGGCTGTGGAACCACTATGATATAATAATATTAATAATAATAATATATTTATCCATTAATGGAAGGGTAAACTTAATTACCGCTTATGTCAATTCAACACAAAAGAGGAATGTGGAAGAACACTATTGTTCGTCCAACAACAATCAATAAAACATAAACACTTTACCCCAGGGCTCCCCCCCCCCGCCCAGCAACCTCCTGTTCCACTTTACTGAGGGTTGACCAACAAATTATTGCAGATCGAGCTAAAAGAATGAAATTTCGTAAAGAAGCCATTCTTAGCAAACAGACATGTACATGATTAGTCCAAATCAACCCATAACAGCTGTACTACACCTGAAGATCGAACCAATTAACCGATGCTTAAGTTTTATTGCTTAAAACATAGACATGAAGAAGGTCTCGGCATTTTAGAAGATGTATTAATGTTAATAAAATATTCTTGTTGTTGCTTTTCTTGTTGGGGAAATTTTGTTCTTACCTAGATAGCAAACCGAATATTCGATTTTCAATTTTGTAGATTAAAGAGTATAAAAAAGGCTAACACTCTTATAACAACTATTTTAAAGTGAGTACAGTATTCTTTTTGTTGATTCTTGCTCCGACAAGAAAAAAAATGATATTACTATAAATACGCTTAAGCGTACAAAATAAGGATGTAAGCTTTACAAAAGTTAAAGCTCTGGAGGAACAGACATAAGAAAAAGACATGTAAGCCATCAGCGTCACACTAATATGTGTGAAAGAAGCTCCAGGTTGTCTTTTGGACGCTGGATATTATTTCACCAGGGGGTGGCAACTGTACTAGAAACAATGCATTACAAACCTTCGCAATCTGCCTTCCATCCAACATTAGGCCGGCGTCAACAACACCAACATGGCGCCAGCCAACTTCCGGTTCTCTTCTGAATGAGATCTGATGAGATTCTCTAAAAGCCAATCCTACAATTTATTTATTTATTTATTTTATTTACAAAATTATAGTAACCTCCTACAAAAAGCATAACAGCAATTTCAGATTAAAACAACAATTTTGAGAATCTCATTCAGGAAAGACGAATATGGCAGCGCCTCTTAATGTACCTCTTTCGCACTTCGTCTTTGCTCTCGCCTGAATGAGATTTGTGAAATTGTTGTTTGTTGTTTTAATTTGAAATTGCAGTCATGCTCTTTGTAGGGGGTGACAATAATTTTGTAATTAAAATAAATAAATAAATATATTGTAGGATTACCATATTGCAGTTTACATATATCGTTCTAGTATACACATCCTATAATTCATCATTTCTGTCGTAATTGTGCGATTCAGGTAAATATGTATTGAGCAGGTTACCAAAAATGTGAAAACACTGTATATCTTAAAAATTATGCAAAAATCAATTTCTAAAATCGAACAGCTATTGGAAAATTAGTGCAAACTTTTTTCCTGTGCTAGGATAAATTTGCTAAGAGTATCACAGTGTAACACTGTAGTCATGCGTGTTTTTCCCTACTCGTCGGACTTGTTCTTCTCGAACATTTTGTACCCCATGCTAATCATTATGGCGGCTGCCATCCCATAATCTCAAAGCGGAGGTATCGATGCTGGCTGCGCCTTAATCCGTGAATCTGCTAGTCCTGTAAACGCAGTTTACCATATATCGTCCTAGCTTTCACACGTAGTAGTGCGACTCAGATGGCTTATATGTCTTTTATCTGCTCCACTAGAGCTTTAAGTTTTTAAAGGCTTACTATCATATTTTGTACGCTTAAACGCTTTTTTAATAGTAATGGCCTTAAGGCTCAGCTAAATTATTTTTTAATAATGTTGCTTGCAGACAGACGATACTCTTTCTCCCTCTTATCGTAAGCAGTTTTACAATGATCATTACTTTTTCGTGATATTCAAAATCTTTTGAACTTCAGAAAACCATTGGGAAAAAGAAATCTTTAAATTTTTTTCTGTTTTTAATCGTTTTTAATTAAAATTAAAATCAGTGACTTAAGCCTTGCCATTAATGAAGTGTTCTAATTATTATAGTTTAGCTTATAATTATCAACATCGTTAAAACGTATTGTTTGTTTGCCAGAGTATTTCTTTGTACGTCTACCCCTACAAACATAAGGCCCCCAAGAAGGTGATAGTAGATAGAAGATGGAAGATAATACGCTTCTAAGAGGCCTATTTTTCATTCCTGTAACTTATTTGTTTACCATCAAATATACGAAAAACTGCAGTGAAATGATGTGAAAGTTTGAGGTAACAAAGATAGTTCAGGGAAATTATTTAAAAAAAAGTAACTTGTACAAAAAAATTACATCTAAAACAAGAAAATATTTTACATCGTACTTACCATCAGAAAATACGACGTATAGATTTTCAAATTGGATGGCTCCAAATGTTTGAATGCAAGGAAAAGCAGACGTGTAAGTTTTGAAATGTTGTCAAACATTTGGTTTTGTGAGGCAAAGAGGTTCATGGATTGAGCGAGTAAAGCGAGCGGTTTTCGTGTATAGTAAACCCTTTCATGTAAAACTACCCTTTTGTAGTAAACGAACTTATGTAAGCCTCAGCATGAACTTCCATGTTAAATGTCAAACTTTGAACTCCTATAGTCTCACACGGAATTGACATAGACTAACGAAATTCGGTATTTGGGGTCGTTTCGCAACTATTTCACTGCATTACAAATTTTAATGACAACAATCGAACCGTTCGACGTCCACAGTATGGCAATTTCTTGTTGTTGTTTTTGTTCTTGTTGTTGTTGTTGTTGTTGTTGTTGGGACTCTTTGCCCTCACCTGGAGACCGAACCACTGAACCGATTTTCAGGTTCTATAGCTTAAAACGTAGGTATGGACATGGCCTAGGGCCTTTCACAGGCTATTTTAATGTAACTACAGTATTATTGGCACGGAAAGCCAAATGGGCTAAAATTTTTGCACTCACCTAGAGATCGAACCAATGAACCGATATTCAATTTGTATAGCTTAAAACGTAGGTATTAACACCGACCAGGGCCTTTTGAACCCGACTTTGATGTGACTGCAGTATTCTAGTCGGCAGAGTAATTGTTATTGCAGAGCACTGGGCAGAAATCATTAATGTACTCTTTGCCCTCACTTGGAGATCAAACCACTGAACCGATTTTAGAGTTCTATAGCTTAAAACGTAGGTATGGACAAGACCTAGAGGTATTTCATTGGCGGGCTATTTTAATGTAACTACAATATTCTTGACACGGAAAATCAAATGGGCTAGAACGTTTGCTCTAACCTAGAGTTCGAACCAATGAACTGATTTTCAATTTGTATAGCTTCAAATGTAGGTATTAACACCAACTAGGGCCTTTTGAACACGATTTTGATGTGACTGCAGTATTCTCGTCGGCAGACAATTATTATTGTAGAGCACTGGGCAGAAATCATTAAGTGGAGTAACATTTTTTGCAAATCAAGCTAAAAACATGAAATTTGGTACACAAGTCTTGGACCCCATGAAATACCCCCAAGTGTCATCAGCACCTTCCCCTCCCTCCTTCCAGCACCCTCCGCCCCGTGCCCCCTCCGAGGGGCTTTGGCAACAAATTCTTACAGATCAAGCTAAAAATCATGAAATTTGGCGTACAAGTCATTCTTGGCAGCATAACTCGAATCAGCCATGGAACCCACATAAAAAACCATCGGGACCCTAGCACCCCCCTGTGCCCCCTCACTGAGGTTTGACTAACAAATTCTTGCGGATCGAGCAAAAAGCAGGAAACTCGGCACTCAAGCCATTCTTAGCATTACTAATCAAACCAAGAATGGAACCCCCACGAAATATCCCAAGGGGCTCCCTAGTGCTCCCAAGTGCCCCCTCTCTGGTGCTTGACCAACAAATTATTGCAGATCGGGCTAAACGCTTGAACTGCGATACACAAGACATTCATAGTAGTACAAATTGAACTATCTATGGAACCCACCTCGAGATAATCTACAAGGCACCATACCACCCCCCCCCCCCCGCCGTGCTCCCTCCTTGAGACTTGACGAACACATTCTTCCAGATAGTGCTAAAAGAATGAAATCTGGTACACAAGTAATTGTTAGCAGTAGAAATAAAACTAGCTATTGAACTTCCGCGATATCCTCCAAGGCCCCTCAGCGCTCCATGAGGCTCCCTAAGCCATGAGGCTCAGCGCTCCATGAGTTAGATTTCCGAAAAATTCTAGTTGATCGTACTGAAAGCATGCATTTTGGTGCACAGATCATCCCTAGTACGAGAAATTGAACCAGCCATGGATCCCCATGAAATACCACCAAATCCTCCCCCCGCCTACCTGGACACCCCACGAAGCTATGACCAACAAATTCTTGATGAATCTACTAAAAGCATCCATTGTAGCAGTGGAAATCCAACTACACATGAAACCCCATGAGATATACCCACCCTCCAGTTCTTGCATGTGTCCTCTCCATGAGGTTGATGCTCGACAAATTCTAGTTCGATCTGTACTGCTAAGAATGACTTGTGTACCAATTCACGTTTTAGCACGATCAGCAAGAATTTGTTGATCATTTGTTGGCCAAAATTGGAATTTGTAATTGGAAATTGGAATTGGAATCTGTTAGCCAAAATTCATAGTACCAAAATAGTACTACATCTCGAGGGGCCTTAGGGGATATCTCGAGAGATTCCATAGCTAGCTCGATTTATTAGCTAAGAATTGACTTGTGTAGCAAATTTCAAACACTCGATGTTCATAATTAGCCCAAACTCTGGCCCATAATAGCTGTACTAATCCTGAAAATCGAACCAACGAACCGATGCTCAATTTAACAACATAAAGCATATGTATGACAAAGGCCTATGGCCTTGTGAACGCTATTTTAATGTGACTACAATTATTGTTGTTTTTCTTCTTTGGGAAATTTTGCTCTCACGTAGAGATTGAACTAAAGAACCGATTTTCAAATTTTATAGCTCTTAAAATTGGGTATTAAATAGGCTTTCTTATAACAGTTAATTTAAGGTGATTACAGTATTCTTTTCTGTGTTATTCTTGCTGAGACAAGACACAAATAATGGATATTAGTATTAAAAACGCTTAAGCGTATTAAATATGGGTGTAAGCCTTTAAAACTTAAAGCCGTAAAGGAACAGTTATTAGAAAAAGACATGTGAGCCATCAGCGTCTCACTAATCGTGTAAAAAAAAGCTCCAGTTTGTTTTTTTGGGTCGCTGGAGATTCTTTTACACGTATTAGTGCGACGCTGATGGCTTACATGTCGTTTTCTAATATCTGTTCCTTTACGTTTTTAAGTTTTTTAAAGCTTACATTCGCATTTTATACGCTTAGGCGTTCTTTTAATACTAACGCATCAAATAAATAAGTAAATGAATAAATAAAATAGTTTGTTGCAAACGCAACCGGAATGGCAAGGAATTGGTGGTCTCTAACTGCCATCCGACGTTAAAATTAAATATTAAAAATAAAAAATAAAAAATTAAAAATTAAAAATTAAAAAGTTTTAAAAGTATAAAAAGAAGACAATGGTTCGGCTCTAGAGGAAGGGAGGAAGAATTCTAATATCACGTGTGATACCAGTGCTTGCTTGGATACCTTTGACTAAAATGTGCAAGTTGTAATATTATTCATTTTGAAGAAAAGGGTTAAATTAACTACAGATGCACCGAATATTTGGTAATTTTTCGGTATTAGACGTATTCGGCCAACAATTCAAGTATTTGGTATCGACCAAATACTGATTTTGGCGGCATTCGGCCGAATACTGATTTTGGGCGAATAGTGATATACGGTATTTGGCCGAATAGTGTTAAGATTTATTGGTATTCGGCCGAACATTTTTGTGTGTATATATATGTAAATTGTGTTAATGTAAAAACGTTTAGCTAAGCATTTAGTTTTTGGTTTGTGAAGAGTTATCTTCTTACATTCGTAAAAGTAGAAAAAAATGATCAAATATGTTTGATTTATACGTATTTGGCAGAGCATTCGGTTAAGTATTCGGCCTATTCGACCGTTATTTGGCACAGGATCGAATAATTAGGTATTCGGCCAAAATATGCAAATTGTTTGGGTCCGAATATTCGGCATTCGGCAGTTTAACTATTCGGTTGTATGTTCGGTATTTGGTATTCAGTAAGTTAAGTATTCGGTTGTATATTCGGTATTCGGTATTTTGTATTCGGTGCACGCCAAAAATTCAAATTCAAAAAAGAGTATGTTTAAAGCGGGAGTAATAGAAACACCATAGTGCAACAGTGAAAAACCATGCACTAAAAATGGCTATGATTCTGTGGTCAAATGCCGCGTTTGTTGACTAGAATCTGCAACATAACAAAATACAAGCTGGAGTTTCTTTTACATGTATTCGTGCGACGCTGACGGCTTACATGTCTTTTTAATTATCTGTTCCTTTATATCATTAAATTTTTCTTAAGGCTTACATTCATAGTTTACACGCCTAAACGTTTTTTTTTTACTACTAATACGTAATACACGAGAAACACAATGGAACTAAACTGGAAGCAAACAGCTACACCAACCTTACCTTAAAAAAGGAATAGATAAGAGACGAATGAGCTCAGGTGCATTCACAACCACTCCAGCAAATAAGACAACTAGAAATCGCTATGTCTTCAAATCTTTTTCATTGTGGCTCCACTGAAAGAAGTCATTTCATGTTTTTCACGTTTAATAGTCTATTAAAGCTATTAACTGAATTTTAAATAAGATTTTGTTTGTTCAGCCAGGAATTCCATACAGGAAACCAGTCACAAGTCCACAAAACTTGTTTGTGTTCATTTACCTTTTTAACATTATTTTGGGTAAATCTTAGGTATTACGTCATACCGCCATGAACAACACCGCACGTGTAAAACGCCGCGAGCGTTAACGCCGTAAACAATAAGGCCGCACTTCAAATAACGCTACAACACAGAAATCCCGTAAAGATAAAAAATGAATGGTTATCAGAAAAACCTTAATTTATTCATTGTTTAATAACCATTCAATAAAATTAATCGTTCAATTAAATTCAAATAAACACTGAAGCTACAAAACGTTTACAAAACATTAAAAAAGTTTTATTTTTAACTGTTTTTCGTTTTTCTCTCCTTCCTCCTTCGATGGTGGATTGTGGACGCCATCACGATTCTTCTTAAATGCACACAACTTTCAATTGCAAGCATATTTGTAGTTTAAAATTTCACTTCCCCCGTCCCTTTTCAGGAGGTACAGATATATGACAAGATCTGGATTTGGGATTTGTTTGGCAACTCTGTAATGTGTGATGCAGTGGTTACCCTACGCACTGTGACTTAAGTTGGCACTAAAGACTCAGCTGTTGACGCACCTGTAGTGTCTGGAAACAGATGCTGCTATCTAGTTATGTTTACTTCATGACACTTTGGTCATGTGACCTTTCTAGTTGTGCTACTAACCAATGGCCTGTAAGATTAGGTATGCATCTCCCATGATGCATACCAACATACTTAATAAAAAGGCCAGCAACTGGCTCTGCCAGCTGCTGCTCAATGCTCATACAACCCACAAATCTGTGTAGTAGTGTACCCTTGCTGCTAGGTACCATACACTACATTGGCGACGAGGATGGGATTCATTAAGTTTAACTAACTTAACTTAATAAGAATAGCAAATGCTATTAAAAACGGAGGCCCGTGCTTGGTAATGGGTACTGTTGTTTTAAACTTAAACTGCAAAAAGGTAAAAATGTTTCTTACTGTTCCTGAAGAGCTGCTGCGAGTTTAAGAATTGGCCCCTGGAGCAGCTGGGGTTACAGTTCCTCGTAGTGGCAAGATGTCCAGATTTTTCCAGTAACCAAGGACTGCAGCTTTGGTGGTTTGGACTTCTTCCGTCAAGTATCAGGTCAGGCATATATAAACCATTTACCAGGACAGGCTATCGTTCGTTGGCACCGGCATGAGATTGAGTGCAACACAGAGGAGTAGCCTGTCTGGGGAAATTAACAGTGCTAAGGTTTAAGTTTAAGGTTAATGAGTAGCCTATGGTGTAACGTTAAAATATTGTGTTTATTTAACGTTTTTGAAAATATGAGCTTAAATGCTGTTTAACCAAACGTTCAAGATAGTGGTAACGTCATCAAGTGTTAAAAATCAATTTGGTGTAAGGTTAAGTTAAGACCTGAAATTGGGGTGTGGTTTAGCTTAAATCTTTAAAAGTTAAAGTCTAAATTGTGAATTACGGTTGTGCTTTTGCCTGTTCGCAAGTGCTGAGTAAAAGTGGTGCTTA
>JAHWFP010272170.1:9491-32470 GCA_023313725.1 Lithobius niger
CCCCTTTAAACCCCCGCTGCTGTTTTATTTTCATCTCACACTTCAACATCTGCAGTGTCATTCCTAGTTTGCAAATAGTAAACCATTGGCAAAAATACAGTCTCTCTAACGGCGGGAAGTCCGTTTATTCGTCGTTCAATGGGGAAAAAAATAATAATATATACGCAAACGACACGTTATCGCCCTAGCAATAAGTCATTTTTAATTGGCCGACATTTTGGGGAGAGAGAAAATGAAAGAGAGAAAGGGGGAGGAAGTTGTAAAATAACGTTGGAACGAGGATGTTTGTACACGAAGCTTGCACCAGTGGCGGCTGCTGAAGCGGCTGTGTTCCTGGTCGGTTGGGCGGTCGCCTGCCTGTTCCTTCGTTGGTTGCAAAAACACACTGACATTCCAAACCATGAAAGCAGACCAGTCATGCACCAAACCCACACATCTAACACCGATCCTCCCCACCCCCGGCTATCCCTTCCTCCCTCCCCCAAACGCTCATCCTCTCTGCTTTTGGCTAGCTAGGTTGGCTAGCTGGCCAGATCGATGCAAGAGCCGTGCTGAGAATTCCGTTAACGTAACACATGTCGTACTGGCCATTGCTTATTCAGGACCTGAGTCGCATCCAACAAACACCACGAACGCCTGCCTGACTGCTTGCTAGATGCTTGGACTGTCTGTCTGTGCTAGCACGGTTGTTAGCATGTAGCATCCAGCATGCAGAGTCCAAAGCCACACCTCAGGTCAGGCCACTTCGCTCCTTCTTAAACTAACATCGGATCGAGCATATTCACAATCTTGTAAGTGTCACTGCTTCTCTGGAAACCGATGAAGAAAAGAAGGAAACACGTCAGTCCCGCCGTCCATATTTTTCTTCAAGCTGACCAACTCATAAGTTAAAATGGCAGTTCTTCCTTCCACTCATCGTCAGGGTTTCCGTTAGCTCGGTTGGGTGATTGTCGTCCGCTAAAGCTGTACAACGTTATAACACTTCTTTTTTTAGCATTGATTTTATGTTAACGCGATAAAGACGACGATAAAGTAGTAATGGCCTGATCCGGTAACTAGTCAGACGTACGAGAGCTGTTTCTTTTGGAACTTTTTTGTTCAGGCTGTTTCAAGCAGCGATTTTTTAAAACATGTATGAACGGAGGACAAGGTGTGTCCCCTTCACCATTTAAAAAGCAGTTCTGTTAACGTTGGAATCTCAAGAGATTACAAATGTATAACACAAATGAATCTTGTTGGACATACAAATGTGTATGAAAATAAATCTAATTAAAAGCAACTTGCAGTACACGAAATAAGAAATAAAAGCCAATAAAGTGGACAACATAACAATTTCACTCGACGTTTCGAGTCACCTCACATTTCTTATCAAGAGTTATATGTTTTTTGTAATCATGTACTCTTAATAATGTGTCTGAGGTGACTTGAAACATTGAGTGAAACTGTTACGTTGTGCACTTCATTGGCTTTTATTCCTTATTTACATGTAAATAAACATGGATGCAAACCTATTTCTGTCACCTTTTGGACTTAAATGTCAGACTGAGCTGGAACTAACCATTAAGCCCTGAGATGAAACGCCAAAGCTCATCTCCGGTAACTAGATGATAGCTGTTTCTTTTGAAACTGAGAACACTGTTTTTCAGTTTTCAGTTTTTTTAAAGCAGCGATTTTTTTGAAACCTATTGCATGAACGGAGTACGAGCGCATTCCCCTTCAACATTTAAAATGCAGTTCCATTAATGTTCGAATCTCGGTGGCCAGTGTATGTAAATAAACACAGCTGCAAAGCTATTTCTGTTTCGTTTTGGATTTAAATGTCAGAATGAGCTGGAACTGAGCCCTGAGATCAAAGGTCAAAGCCCTACCACTCAGCAATACTCATATGGCCATAAACGGATTTGAAGGTCGTTTCAGTAAGGCTTATACCACGCGCCATGACTGTTTGCTGTGAAGTGCATATCACGTGACTGGGCTAGTCCAATCAGACGACCAAACAGCCGTTGTTCTCGTTCGTCATTGGCTAACTCATGGTGACGTCACGACAAACAGCCATTGCGCATGGTTTAAGTGTCCTTTGAACTTAACAGTCGAGGATTCAATTTCCGCTCGGGCAATTTGACATTTGCTCAAGTCCAAAAGGTGAGGAAATTTTTTTGCATTTGTTTTAATTTTTCAAACTTGTTTAATTTCAAATTGAAAATGAATGAAATCGAATATCACCGTATAGTCGTTGTATCCCAACGATTTCGTTGGTCGCTCGCGCTGGGAAAAAGCAAGTGGGTGAGGTAGCAAAATTTCCAAATGCTTAAAAGAATCGTTCGAAACGGGTGTTCCCAGAAGTCAGATAAAAGATATACTACAGTAGGCTACCAGAAAATTGATTAAGATGTTGGTTGAGCTCCCTCTGAAATAACCACTTCATTTTAAATTAATGTACTCATCACAAAATTATTTTATTTTATTTTTACACTTACAGCATCCCAAAAAAACAAAACAATCTTGACAAAGGCTTTGTATTTATTGCTAAGTACAACTAGAACTATAGTATAAACTAGTTTAAGCGGAAGCAATAGGTTAAACGGACGTATGCAACTGCCGTTCGCATTATTTGTTTTACTTTAGAAAATTAATTTAATTAACTGAATATTCTTTATTCAGATGCATATTTTCTGTTGATTCCTTATTCGTCATCACAATAAGTACTTGTTTACTTGTAAAAAAAAAAGTGTTTGGCACAACCAAAAATAAAAAGGAAGAAGTACATTTTCACTGGAAGATAAAAATAAAGATATGCACAATTTCCAACAATTTTCCATGTGTGGCGCAGTGGCAATCCGGGCCATTGCACTGCGACTGAGGTTGGCGTTAATGACCTACCTGTTAACGCAACGCGCCATTAAACATCAATTTCGCCCCCCTGTATTGAATTCTGGACTATTAAATCACTGCTATCTTCGATACACGAACAGCATTTATTTGACGTGATTTTGTCCACGGTCTTACTCACTGTACGTCCATCCAAAATATAGGAATAGGAGCACGCACCTCAAGTGCACTAATGTGGGGCGCCCTTCATGATACGGTTTACTTATGACTTCTAAATCGGCACATCCTTGTAACTTTGTGTATTGCCAACACGTCAATAAGTGTTATGCTTGCTTATTCCCAACATAGTCTTGAAAATTTTGTGACTTATGTGGGAAATAAAGCAGCTTTCCTTTTGACCGGTTATACTGAACTTACCTCCGTTACACCCTCTGAATTGCGGTTCAAGAATTCATTTAGCTGTTTGTGTTTGGAATAAGACACTTCATCATTCATTTTTTAGTAGATATAGGCACGATAAGCACGATACATATGTTACTGGTAAATTTACGCAAAGTCGACTAACTGCAACTACATTTGATTAACTCCGTTTCGCTCCTATAGTGCGCGCGGCCTATCTTGAGTTTTCCGCAGAACGAACACAGATAATCGACTGTACGTTTTCAGTAGCAGAGTGCCTTGTTGATATCCAAGATGGTTACAAAAACAATGGCGGCCATCGATTAAAGCCACCCCTTCCAGGAAGACGTAACCGCTCACAAAATACTTGCAGGACTCAAGATACACCGCGCACACAATAAATCAATATGATTATTCAACAAATCACTTTTTTTTTTCAAAAACTTTTATTACGTACATCTGTTTGTCACTGCTCGAAATTGTAGGCCTGACCATTACAGATAATCCAGTTAAAACGAAAGTGTTTGTGGATTACAGAAGATCTTTTGTGATGGTGTGTCTAACTTAAAAATATTTATTCTTCCCCAAGAAAATGAAATTCCAAATCAAAACTCCATCGCACACACACACAAAGCAAACAAATAATCCATTTGCTTAAAGTTAAATTTGCCTTTAAATTGTGGGTGAAAAAAATAGATTGCAACATTAGCTTACTTAAAAGATTCAAAACAAGATTAAGCAATGCGTTGCTTAGTACTCAAGCTTTCTTATACCACACGACATGGCTGTTTGCTGTGACGTGCATATCACGTGGCTGGGCTAGTCCAATCAGACGGCCAAACAGCCGTTGTTCTCGTTCGTCATTGGCTAACTCATGGTGACGTCACGGCAAACAGCCATTGCGCATGGTTTAGAAGCTCGCGGCTATACAATAGACAAGATTTATTGGCTGAAATATGTATGGGACTTGTAAACACCTACCTATCATAACGTCGTGAAGATATAGCTAACTATACCAGGACGTCATGAGAGTTTTGAAAAAAAAAATGAAAGCTCCTTAAATCTAATAAATGTAAGATAATGTGTGTGCGTGTGCGTAAGGAGAGGAAATGGGTAGGGATGGAAAAGAAACTTTGTGTCTGCTCACATCAACGCACTCTCTTACGTTTCCATGGCAACCCGACACGTTAACGGGAAGTGAGCTCCCCGCCATCTTGGTTCGCCGCTTGTTTTGGCCAAATTCGCCAATCGCTATTAGCTACGTAACTACTAATTCGCGGAAAGCAACTGAATGGTGTTTTGTCGATAGAACTGTTGTCTAACTTTGATTGTGTGGCCGACACGTATTTGTGATGATGCAGGCTCTATGGAAACTACTCGAAAACGATGAGGTAAACCGTAACATCACATGCAGCAGTGCAACTAATTCGTTCTCCGTATGTAAAAGCTAACAGACATTTTTTAAACCAGTAAAGGGTAATTAACTAATTATTGATTGTATGGTTTGATACGTTACCTGAACGGACGTTTACTAAAAGAATTGAAGTATGGCTCTGCACTAGTTTGAACGATGTATATTGTGCAGTATGCTGTTTTAACGCCTAAGTTTATTGCGTGAAAATGCGCTCACAATCTTCCCTTCACATCCACTATTCGTATACAGATGAAGCTCTCAGTATAGGTATATATATATATATATGCACCCAGTTCCTATTAATGAACACACTACAGCGCAGGCGTCCTACTTCTGCCGCGTCCTCCTTTGATCAAAAAGGGTACCGACGCGTGCTCGTTAAGGTTTTTTTTCCATCCCCACCCCTTCGTCTTTTATGGCGTGTATGAGAGCCTGACTGTTAATACTGATCTTCATAACCACGCAACTTTGAAATCTAAAATTTGGCTAACGGACGTTAGAGACACCAAAGATGAGCACCTCGGGCGTATGTTTTTTAATATTTATTTTTGACGTTTTTTTTTTCGTAATTAATGTTTTAAAGGCGAAACCCAAGGGCATCCGTCCCAAAAAAGTTCATTAAATACTCAACAACAATTTATTTTCAGGACGGCTACACGCGCAGAAGCTTTGCCAACTTTGTTACCATGGTCTTGGTGTATTGTACAACTAGCACATGTACCCGGCTTCGTCCTGGGGTTTTGTTTCGCCCGTGGTTATTTCCCAGTTTTCGGTCGGTGTTGCCTGATCGTTGACTGCGACAGGCCATTTTTCTTTCTGGAGTACTCCTCTTTTCCTTCCATCCTCTACCTGCGGTGTCCCGTTCCCTTTCCTCCCATCCTGCACAAAAACACTTACTTGTAGGTTCCGTATCGTGTGAAAAATAACTGTCCTTCGTGCGTGACGTCATTTAAGACTTGCTGCTGTGACGACCGCGCGGAGCAAACTATTAGTCTAAGCAACAATGTGGCAATTTCAACTGTTCAAGGCAATAATTGCCCTTCGTGATGTCATTTGACCCCTGTCGCAGAGATCACCGCATAACGCAAATTGTTAGTCGAGGCAACAATCTGCCACTGTCAACTTCTTTTCAAGGCAACAACGTACCAGTTTCAACTTAAAGCCAACGAATTGACACACTCACACGTATTCATTGTTCCCCTGTCGGAGGTCGTCGTTGACTCGTTTCTGTTATGACACTTCGTACATTATAAACCAAAGTCTCATAGCAGAAATGAAGCAAACGCAACGACCCCCGGAAGGGGAACAATGAAAACGTGCGAGTGTTGCCAATTCTTTGGCATGAAGGTGAAACTGGGACGTTGTTGCCCTGAAAAGAAGTTGAAATTGGCACATTGTTGCCTCGACTAACAATTTGCTCTGCGCGGTCATCGCAAAGGCATGTCTTAAATGACGTCATGCACGAAGGGCAGTTATTTTTCGCACGCTACTGAGAGTGGGGCGGGGCCTGAACGGGGAATACCCGTTCGTGGGCCGGTGCTTATGTTAGAGCCACTATTTGATTGACGGAAAGGGGGAGTGTTACACAAAGAAAAATTTACTATTGCAGTGAACGATCCGGCAGCACCGAGCAAATACTGGGAAACAACCACGGGTCAAACAAATCCCCGAGCGAAGCCGAATACGATGCTAGTTGGTTTATAATGTAAGAAGATAACACTACACTAATTGAATGGGGACAGAGGGAGGGAGAGTAAACCAAGTGCGGTTTGTTAACCGCTGTTATGCAACAACAACGTAGACTATACTAGGAAGCTAATTACGTTGTAAATCGAAAATTGAAACCGACACTCGCTCTACTATTTATGACAACGCATTAACGATCCTGAAGTGCACGTTATGTCTTATTTCATTTATTTCTAGGCATGCTATTTTTTTTTCCGGCTTCGGATGGCTTGTTTATAATAACGTAGCATTCCACGTTTCAAATATCCTCCTGTAATAACGCTCTCTTTAAACGCTCTACAGACGAAGAGCGCTCTGGGCTGCTTCAGTATAAGGACGAATGTTCCGGATTAAAACTAGTGATACGATTGGCCAGTAACCATGCAGCAGTCATTTGTAAGAGACGTTAGAAGGTTTGTGGATTTCTAGCTGTTTAAAAACGATTATGAAAACACGGTATAATTACGATCAATTTGACATCATAATTTTGTGTATGCGTGCAGAACAGCACAAAACGGCTTCCTTTTTTTTTTTTGTTTGGACCGATGGATTTCCACACAACTCTTTGCATGCAACGTTTTGAATTATGGAGTAGTAAAACGGAGATCCTTGGTTCGGATAAATCGAGCAGTGACACAACGTATATTATTGTATATAACTCTATGCTGGAGCCTTAATGGGTTAGTTGCAAGGGGCACTGCAGAGAGAAACAGGAGGGCGTCATACTGAAGCCGATGCTGTGAAGAGTGAATTCTTAGACCTAAAACGGGCGATTTTTGTTGTTGGAGAAAACAACGTTATTTTAAGCCTAAGAAATCCGCTCTTCCGTTGTTTTTCCCTCCATTTTTATGTAGTGCATCTTGTAGTTATGCCCTCCAAAACCCATACTGGTGCCAATCTGGTGCCAATATGGCGGCAAATGTCACTGCTATATACATATTATAGCCACACAAAAGTATTAATCGTATAGACGCAAAATCAATTTTTCCCAAATGTTAACTAAGTAACTTTAGTAACTAGCAAAATCGTGATAAGCAAATTATGCAAAATTTCACAAGAGAATCCATAAGTAACTTTAAGATCTGGCAAAATTACTCCTGCTGAGTGAAGCCGGGTACTTAATAATAGAACTCAGGCACTTCCTTGCTGTTTACACTAATTTTCCTTGACTGTGCGAAAAGGAAGTGATTCAAATATGTATGCTCCATTTGTTCACACATACTATGTCCACATGGCTGATGTGCTTTTACGGTTGAAGCCAGCTGCCCTAATTTGTTCAAATATACTATGTCTACACGGATACTACGCCTCTACGTTTGATACCCCACTTGGGATCCTCTTATTTGTTCAGACATCTCTACATTGATGCCCTTCTCACGATGATGGTTTATTTCGGGTGCCTTTGCTTCCAATTTCTCATTTTCTGTAGGTGTCAGTAAAACGCAGGTTCTCCTTAAAGTAATTTTAATCTGAATACAATTTAGTTGTTACTGTTGTGCTTCTTATACTTGTCTCCCTCGTAAACGAAGCAAACAGTCTGTATCAAAGACCGACCTTGTGAATCCGGATACAAGATACACTAATCTGAGAAAGAAAAAAAGACAACTGCCCTGACTGGGAAACGAACCCAGGGCTTCCCGCTGACTGGGCCGGGTGCTCTAACCACTGCGCTACCGGGGCGGATAGATACTGGCTACATGCTCCAGCCGAGCTAAGTAGCTGTTCAGTCTTTTTCAGTGGTGACCTAAAGGCCACAAACATATACATAAAGACGGAAAGCAACGTTGCTTCTTGGCCTCCAAACAAGAAATAATGCGAGTAATAAAATGTCCCAGTCGGGGCAGTTGTCTTTTCTTTCTTTCTCAGATCAGTGTATCTTGTATCCTCACAAGGCCAGTCTTTAATTTAGACTGTTTTTCTTCGTTCATACCCTTTACCTTGTGATTTATTCTTTATTAAATTTATCCCTCGTTTGGAGATGAAATGCGTAACAATTTTTAATTTTATGCCACAAACTCTATAGTTTTAATAAAGCTCAGGTTCTCGGGAATGTTAGTTAAATCAAATTGAAAATATCATGCTGCTATTGCCGACATTTTTTTGCCCTCATCTGGAAATCGAATAAATGAATTAGTTTTAATTTTTATAGCATCAAAGAGCATACGTGAAAGGACGGGGATATGGTAAATAATCACCGCCCTGTGACAGTGCATAAACACCTTTTAAAAAAGGATCGCTACTAAATGACCAGCTGCAGCTTCTATACAGCAGTGACACGACGTAGTATTATTGTATATAACTCTATGCTGGAGCCTTAATGGGTTAGCTGCAAGGGGCACTGCAGAGAGAAACAGAAAGGCGTCATACTGAAGCCGATGCTGTGAAGAGTGATTTCTTAGACCTAAAACGCGCGATTTTTGTTGTTGGAGAAATACAACGTTATTTTAAGTCTAAGAAATCCGGTCTTCCGTTGTTTTTCCCTCCATTCTTATGTAGTGCACCTTGCAGTTATGCCCTCCAAAACCCATACTGGTGCCAATATGGCGGCAAATGTCACTGCTCTATAGCCATTTGCCGCTATCTAGTTCTGTCTAGCCCTTACTTTCAAAAGGCAAAGGAACACACAAATAAATTTTTTTTTCACAACGAACAAGCAACATGCCTCCTTAATTACTGATTGTAGAGTTGGTGCGCCCACGTGCACCAAAAAGCAAGCGGTAAAGTTAAGCCTAACAACATCACGGGCGCTTTTTTCTATATCTCGACCGTTTTGAAACGCAGATTTTGAACCGCTAGGTGGCGCCATCTTTGACAGTGATATCGTTAACCTTGACAGATGGCTTCCTGGTGCACGTGGACGCACCAACTTTGCATTCAATAATTTAGGAGGCACGTTGCTTGTTTGTTGTTTAACAAGAATTTTCTTTGCGCATTCCTTCGCTTGTTGAGATCAAGTGCTACACAGAACTAAATATAATGGTAGACGATGCTGGATGCTGCAACCTGTCATTCGGCGAAGACGCACCTTTAAGGTAATTATGGACGACATACTTCGTTAATCGGTGACAAGTCATGGTGATGCATGACTTGCTTGGCGTCGGCACGTAACTCTGATGTCTAGCTCTCCGGCTATGGCTTCGAAAGATTTGGTCACAGTCCATACTAGCACAGTTCATTGGCAATTGCTGCGATCGATACTGGTTTAGGCTTAAGCCCTCTCCAAACACAGATGCAAATTTCGTGCTAAGCGATGCGTTACTGTGTGCCTACAAGGTTAAAATTGCTCCACTCAAGTAGTGAGTGTGGCGTTTAATGACCGATGTTGACGCCGTTGGTAAATCTTCCTGCGAAGCCGCGAGCAGCCAGTGTGTTCAGGACTGTAGTCTTAAGCGCATTGCTGCAAACACATCCTGCTGTTACGGTGTCTTGTTTGGACTGGACAACAATTCCACTTACCATGTGTCTCTTGCTATGCTACAGTCTTACTGCAACTTGGGGTAGTTACTCTTAGGGCACATTTACGCAATAAGTCATTCGCGCTCGCTGAATCCTATTTGCTAGTCAACCGTTATTTATTTAGGATTAGTTTCCCGTTGATAAACGAATGCGATAAATAATAGATAACAAATTGTATGAATTATAAATAACAATACGGATAAAGAACAAAGTGCTACAGTAATTTTAAACATTGCTACAAGATTGTTGTCATTTCACGCTATTTCCAAAATTTGCTATTCTCCCTCAAAGTATAGCTTCTAGCAATGATCAAACGTCGGTAGAACAAATAGCTTCTCGCAGCGAGAATTCAAAATCCAACATGGCGTCAATTTCGTGGCTATCGAATCGAAGACAAACCATCGAATTCCGGCATACAAAAAACAGTCCGTCGTCTTTTACTGCAATAAAAATTGTTTTCTTGTTGTCATAAATCGACACTCAAATGTTGCAAGCATCGTACGCCTTGTCATGAAGTACGAAGAGAAGATTTGCGTCTGCATCGTTGCCATGGTTACTAATACGCATAGACAACTCGAAAGCCGCATACTCCGGTAAAGGCGAGAAGCATCCATCAGATTTAGTATTGAGCAAGTAAAAGCTAGTAAGCGAGAAAGAGAAAACTCGTTGCGTAAACGAGCCCTTACAGTCGTAATGGTTGCTTAACGTAACTTTATGCAACGTAAAGGGTTACTAGCGCAAATAGCGCTCACGGCTTGACAAGGACCGAAGAAGCACAGCCAACACGTCGCTGGCAATCGTAGATTAAGCCGACCCACATGTGAGATCAAAGATGACGGCAAATAAACATTGCGCTGTCGCAAACTACAAAAACAATTCGTGGTATTTTAACAAACCGCGTATGGAAATGTCAGCTAACACAATTTACCTTGACGAAATTCGCGCTCCCTCCCTCTCCTTAGTCTTGTTTGCTGGCCATTTTTAAAAAGCGCGATTGCAACGCACGGTAGTACCTTATTGGGACACACAACAACTTTTTTCTACACACACACAACTTTTATGAAACTGGAACAAGATGGACACTGCCGCAGGCGCAGTTTACCATGTATCGTCCTAGGAGGTAGTGTGTCTTATCCGGTGTTGGAACGCCGAAGTTCCGGTTTCATGAAAATTTTGTGTGCATGGAAAAAAAGTTGTTGTGTGTCCCAACGAGCTACCGTAGTAACAACACGCGTTTTTTTCCCTCCAAACTCGTGCCCTCGTGATACAACGCTTGCCGAGTGCTGCTTTCCAAAGAACTTGAGCCTTCCCGCAAAGAAGGGAATACATTGCTCTTAAACTACAACTGAAGCCTCCTATTGTTGACGGTGTCCCACTGCTCAGCAATACATACCCCCTCAATATTTTCTTGTATCCCATGTATAAATTGCGTTGGAAACATTTACATTGGAACATAAGTGAATGTTGCACAACGCCACAGACAGGGAAAAATGACTACTTTTGCAACATTTACATCATAAGTCCGGCCTAAAGTTATCCCCCCCCCCCTAAAGTTATAAAACTTCGTAATATAGGAAGGCCAGTAAGGAAGATAGCAAGCAATAGTAATAAGGCTCAAGTTCTTGTGAATGTTAGTTTAATGTGACCGCAATATTGTTGCTCTTATGGTTGTGGTTGTTTACAAGACGTTTTGACTTCGCCAGAAAACTAAGAGGATGAAGCAATTTTAAATATTTATGGCTAAAATGTACGTATCAACAAGGGTCAGGTCCTTGTGAAAGTTATTTTAAACCGACTACAATAATTAATAATGAACGAACCATCAAGTGGCTATTTTATCAGTACTATTTCTGGCTGAAAGACAAAAGCTCTCTCAACGGCGAGCCTTTGAACGCCTTAATCCTTAAAAAGGGAAACTAGAGCGACTTACAGGAACAGCTTAATATACTAACAGTGGTTTGTGGAGACAAGTATCCTAAACACTTCATGTTGCTAAGAATACTATGAATAAAGCTGCTCTGCAGTGCTTCCGGGTTGTGTATAATACCAAGAAGATTCTGTGAAACCAGGACTCCTAAGGTTTGGTGTAGATACGAATCTTAGTGACGCCGTCATCAGGTTACGATGTCGACAAAATGGAGCGAAGCGAAGAAACCAATCAACAAACCAACCATCAAACAAACAAACAAACAAACAACCAACACACAACAAACCAACAAATAAATCAATAAACCAACCAACAAACAAACCAACAGACAAACCAGCAAACAAACCAACATACCAACAAATCAACAAACAAAGCCACAAACAAACCAACAAACTGGTTGGTTACACCAACTTACTCATTGCATACTTTTGAGGGAGGGTTATTCCTCCAGCATGTCATTGTTGTCGCTGGCCAGTCAGGGTCCGTCACATCCTTGTTGATTGTTACCATGTTGATGGTGTTCATCGCCGTTTCCATCTTCTGGGAGACATAGCGCGTCAATTGGGCGATAAGTCTGTCCTCCTTTCCAGGATTTTCAAATTTTTGCAGGAAGTACAGATGTATGATAAGACCTAGATTTGAAGTTTGTTCAACATTTCTGTAATGTGGCGCAGTGGCAACCCGGACCACTGCACTATGGCTGAGGTTGTCGCTAATGACCTAGCTCTGGACGCACCATTAAGCCTCAATTCCCCCAGTAACGATTAAGTAAGTATCGTAAATAGTTAATTAAAAAGCACAAATTAATTCTCAGTTAACCATTTCTTTAGTAAGTGGATTATTTTTTTTTTAATGGTGAAGTTTCTTATTAATGGTGAAATGTTACTACAAAATTGTTGGATTGTAGTAGTCTTTGCACTTAAAGACTACAGTTCAAGACACACGCTAGTGTGTCGCCCACCAAGATAAACGATAACATCCAGATAAAATATATATATATATGAGCATGGCGACCACTAGATACGTTGTTACTTTACAGCTAATGAAGTTTGGCTATTTTTCAGCCATCTGAGAGATAAATAACAATGCGACAGAAAAGGCTGAAACTTGTTGGATCGGGAGACTTTGGTCGCCTGACAACGTAATAGATACTGTTAGTGACACAGATTAACGTTTTCTTGTTGAAAAATCGACGTGAATAACGTTAATTTTTGCCTAATTACTACTTAATAATTACTACTAGTAACGCTTTTTTTGTATCACGAAAATAAATTATTTCATGCGATGAATAAAGCTGGTTCTTAGCACATTTTACAGGTAAGGCTTGGGAGATGTACCCTTTTCATAAGCCATTAAGCCTTATTCCCCCCCTCCCTCCTTTTCATAAGCCCTACTTCTAATTGGTCAAGTGGGTCAGGTGTTAGGGACCTCTAAACTACCAAATTGACTGTTTTACATTATTTTAAACATTGTTTTTATGCAACAATGCCTAACTGAACATTAAATAAATCCGTGCGTTTGCAAGGAGATACAGTAATACGAATAAGAAATACTAATTTTATGAAACAAGGTGACTGCTGTTCTCAAAATGTAAAGAAAGTCACACAAAAAAAGTAATGGACCAGAAAACTAGATTGGTGTTTCCGTATCAAAAATGCTAAATTAAAAAAATGGATTTCATCAATTTGGACCAAAAATATCTGGTATCTACTCCAAAACAAAACTTGTTAAGGATTTCCGCCAAACTTTTCAGCGTGTGAAGTCATGATATCAAACACCAAGCTCTTTCGCCAAGATAATCCCACTGACTAAGACTTCAAACGTTAAATGAAATAAATGAAAACTGCGCAGTAAGCAATTTTCATATATTTCATTTAACCTTCGAACTATTAGTCGGTGGGATTAGCTTGGCGAAAGAGCTTGGCGTTTGATATCACGACCGACTTAACACGGCCGAAAAGCTTGAAGGGAATCCTTAACAAGTTTTGTTTTGGGGTAGGTATTTTTTTTTATCTTTAAAACTGTTGCATATGACAATCCCAGTGTGCAGAAGATTACAAAGTGCAAAACTCATGTATCTTCGTTTTAAAAACAATGGATATTAAAAAAAATATAAAATATAAAAAGCATTCGCATCGTTTTTTGGGAGCTTTGGTCCACTCTTATAAATCACACAAAAAATGTCATAGAATTATACTGCAATGGAAGCTTTTCGTCTTTGGGTTTTCATTTCATTTATCCTAATACATCACTGTTGTTTTTTTTGTTTTTGTTTTTTATCTCATTTAGCTTAAGAACGGAACAATTATGATCTTAAACGCTAAGATTGTGTTTGTCTTGTTGACAATTTTGATATTTTACTGGTCGACTAGAATCATTGGCAAGTTTTGTAGAAAAAGAAGTCGCATTGTTGATTTAAGTAGTGGTTATTGGCATACTTTTGCAACAATGGTCCCTCTATACGTTATTTATCGTGGTAGTTTTGTGCTTTCAAGGCTTAGTTAGCAGTGTCAGAATGGGCCCCCCGGGAACCCGAGGAATCCCAGGGAAGCCCCCACTCCAAGCCCCCACTATCAAGAGGCCCGGTTAAAAATAAAATTGAAAAATTTATAAATGACTCGCATGAAAATTGCATCTCTCAAGTTGCAGGAAAATGTTTCAAATTCATGCAGATATTTTCAAAATGCGCTTGCTTGAGGCGCTGCCCCCCCCCCCCCCCCCGCCTTTCGGGCTAGGTTCACGAGCCCCCTGCAGTACATTTTCGGAGAGACCCAACCCTCTGAATCCGACCCTGTTAGCAAGGCGCCAGGAGGGCTCTCTGTACCCCGCAAAATCGTTGTATGCTATTGTTTGTGGATTTACTAAATACTTGCGTGAAAATTGTTAGCACAGCGAGTGTTGAGTGTTGAGTGAGTGTTGAGATCAGATAATCAAATTTTCCGTTCGGTTCTTGATGTATTGGATGCCAAAATGAAAAACTAATGTTGAATCGTATTGGCATTTATACAAAAAACAAGCCCTTTATTTTATCACGCATTAAGTTATTGTTATTAGTGTAGCACTAAGTTATTTATTCTGACACTTACAACAATGCTGGTTCCGATTTATTGCTGAGTTTCATAACAATGAAAACGAGGAAAGTGTGTACTCTTGCTTCACCACATATTCCTTTGGAGGTATTTATTCTTTGACATTCCAACATCAGTTTTCTTCCAAAAATAAGCCATGACGCCATACTAAAGTAATATAGATATTATTTTGCTTTTAATGTATGCTACGTCAATACGCGCTTTAATGCAAAATGTACCATTTATAACAGCAGAAAATGATTTTTTTTTTGAAAATGTCAAACAAAAACTGTTCGGCGGCATTTTTTTTTTTCACCATCTAACATCGGTTTCCTTCCAAATATAAGCCATGGCGCCATAATAAAGTAATATAGATATTATTTTGCTTTTAACGTTGGCTACGTCAATACCCGTCTTTATGCCAAATATACCATTTATAATAGCAAAAGAGAAAATGCTTTTTTTTTTTTATTTCAAACAAAAACCGTTAAACGCAACCCCACTTCCCTGATTCGCTTGCCACAGCTTAAATTTTTGCAAGTCCGTCATTTGGGGCAGCAGTATGAACCAAGAAGTAATAAAAATCCGTTACAATAAAGACGAAGGAACGTTCATCCGTTGGCTGGGGTTGTCATTTTTCGCCAGCTATACCATCAGTTCATTACCTTCTAACGCCACCCTTTCTTCCGTTTGCGTTTAAGCAAAGCGGGGAATGATGGCTGGGCGGCGGCCGTTTTTTTTTTTTTTCAAAGTAGTGCCTGGTGGTAGGAGAATTCTCTCACGCCACGTGTGTTCAGAAAAATATAAAGAGTCCGGTCGCTGTCGTGAACTCACCATTGCTACAAGGTATGCAAAATTATTCTCGTTGCTCGTCGTCAACGTATCATCTTTCGCGCCAAATTCGTGTTAGAAATGCTTTTATTATGTGCGTGCGTGGTACAGAAACGTCGCCTGGGTTTTCGCGCCTGGAGAGTGAAGCAATAATCCCCGACAGGCGCGAAAGAGAGACCTCCCCCCCGCCCAACTACTGACTACATTGTAGGAAGAAAAACATCGTCGATGCGTCGCGTACACGCCTGCAGTTCCCATAGCGTCAGTGCGTTAGTCTTTACTAAAACCCTTTACCCTATGTTCATTTTTTTTTTTATATTGGTGATTACAGACATCAGTTTTCGGAAATATCAAGCCATGTTCGGTCATAGTTGGGTTAAGGCCCGTTTACATCGTGCTTCTACTTGACTAGGCTTACGTTTCCGTGTTGTTGTCAGTTCATAAAATCCGTCACGGCTCCAGTCATGAAAAAATGACCTTATAATTAAAAACAAATTAAAAAATTTGTTAATGCTAAGTTAATACTACGTTATGCTATAGTGTGCGCGGCGTATCTCGAGTCCTACACTTATTTTTTGATCGGCTACGTCTTCCTGGAGGGGGCGGCTTTAACTGACGGCCGCCATTGTTTTTGTAACTATTTTGGATATCAACAAGGCACTCTGCGACCAAGCACGTACAATCAATTATTTGTGTTCATTCTGAGGCGAACTCAAGATGGGCCGCGGACATTATATAGGTTTTATTACTTTTGTATTTTCTCTTTCAACGGTTTATGACTGCGTTGCCTTTTTGCACGCTTCACGGTTAATTAAGGTACGGAGCATTAAGTAAAATCGGATAAGAAAGTGCTCTAACTTTTTACTCCGTTCTAAATTATGATCGTTCCCCAATAATTTCCTTGCGCTCAGAAATGCAAAACTGAAAAAATGGAAAGGAGTAATGATAATATAATGCGAAATTACAAAATCAGCCAAACAAATTTCGAACCAGTAAAACATGCGAAGTGGTTCCAAACAACATGTCAAATGATAACTGATTTAAAAGTCATTCTGGAGACAGAGCTGATGACAGTTTGCCTTCCTGTCCGGAGTTTTTCAATTTTTGCAGGAGGTACAGATGTACAATCTATCTATATATATAATGCGCTTAGGTTGGGCAAGCAAATTCATCATTATGCACTATAATGAAAGAGGGCGAGGGACCGACAATGTCAAACAAACGGGTGTGGCCTGTAACAATCAGTAACAATCGAAAGATTGCTTTAATAATGCTACCTCTTAGAGCCAACGTGAAAAGTTTCAAAGTTGGTTCAGTAACAATCACTCCATGCACGACCGTTGTTGGGTTTATTGCGCTTGGTATCAGAACGGAGAAACGGGCAATTGAGCGTCCTCCATTGAAAAAAAGACATTTACTTCCATAACATAACAAATCAGCACGGGTTAAAATGGAGGGGGAGCAGGGATGGGGATATTCAGACCACTCAATAGGGGGATCCGGGTCGGGGACGGGGTAGGCGGTGCGGAACGGGAAAGGGGTTACGAGGGGCATGGGGGAAAATAGGACCATACAACTGAGTAGGCCGCAGGGGAGTTCGGAGGAGGAAGCAGGTGGCAGTCGTCACCCTTTCCATTCCATACTGCCCACTATAGTATTTCGCTCAGGTATGCGGGAACCGGCTAGACCGGCGTATGTTACGCCAGGGGTACAGCTAGTAAGATCTATATTTGGATGTTTGTTTAACATTTCTGTAACGTGTGGCGCAATTGAAACCCGGACTACTGCACTGTGACTGAGGTTGGTGCTAATGAACTAGCTGTCGATGTGCCATAAAGCCTAAATCCCCCCCACCCTCAAAGATCGACACAACACATGATGAGTAATTTCCATGATTCTAAAACAAAAGACAAAACAAACAGAATGTTGCAACTATACTTTTGAACTCAGGCGTAAGAAGTAAAAGGTGTAATATTTTTTACTGTAAACTTTTAAAAGCCTTAAATATCGTCGTACACACACATCGAGCACTATAGCATTTTTTTTTTCCATGGGACGGTTTTTGGGTTGGACGGAGGGAGTCGTTTGCTCCGGAGGCATTTTTCTAGGGGCGTTCTGATAGTATGATACCATTTCTGTTGTGACCATACTCAGTTTTCTTACCTCGTCTTCCAATCCCTTTAAGACTATGAAGAAAGCCACCCTGCAACTTTCGCTTGCTTTCCAATTCTCTTTTCTTTTAATCATGAAAGAAGTCCCTAGTAAGATATATATCTAGGTTTGGTGTTTGTTTTATATCTCTGTGCAATGTATGGTGCAGTGGCAACGCGGACCACTATGTTGTGGCGGCTAGGGTTGGAGCTAATGACATAACGACCTAGCTGTCGACGCGCCACTAAACGTACCTCCCTCCCCCCAAACAAAGGTAAAAACCTAAAAGACAATGAATAAAACAGACTTTAATTTTCGGTCAAATAGACTTTTTTTTTCGCCTTGGTTACGTAGATAAGAAGACATGAACATAATTACGGAAACAATGATCAATAATAACCTGCAAAAGCACCCTTACATACAAGATAAAAACACGCAATGCAATAGCGTGTAAAATCAATGAATGGCCATGGTAGTGACGTCACGTAATGTGACATGACAAAAGGCATTTGATGTTATTGACATGAAGCGAATTTAACTTTTTCTTGATGGGGAAATTCTTAGTCTTCGTGGCCATATTTTTGTTTGCAGTGATGGTGTTAGCCTCCAGTTCAAACTTAATTTCCTGAACAGCATCATATTGCTCTACTAACATATTATATGATGTGATTATCGGAAAGGCGTTTAACCACTTTGTATGCTTTGTAAACTATAGAGTTCACTCCTCCACCGTCCAACCCCCTTTAGTCTATTGGCCTCCGGTACTGGCCCACACATGTGTAAGGGCGTATAGTTCACCCTATTAAGTAAACAAGATTGCGTTTAACATTTAAAACTGTGCCTTGAAGTTAACCTGCTGGAGGTTCAGTTGGCCGAAAATTATTATCTTGTTTCAGTTATGAACCGATTCCTTGCCCAAAGGTTAATGTACTGACGAAAATACTTTTTTTTTACATCTCTTTCTTCTGAGGGGGTAGTGGTGTGAAATTATTTGAAACAAAAATGTCTGACGACTATTCTTAAGCTTGACGTGGCACACTGCTCCGTTCCGTTCCGTTCCGACGACTGAGAGAGCCTCCAGTGCCATCGTAGTTAGCGACGGAAGCAATGTGTGCTGGGCCATCCGTTGCAGTCAGTCGATGGCCCCGGAGGCTTTTTTTTTTTGGGGGGGGGGGGGGTTGGGCATTCCTGGGATGTAATAACAGAATTTATCAACAAGTATCTTCAAACTGCATGCAGAAATGTAATCATTGGCGTACATTGTAGAAGTATTTTTGTGTGCCAGTGGGCGTGTGCAAATAAAGAAAATTATATCACGAATTTTAACCAGTCTTGACCAAAATATTTTTCTCCTTTGAAAACACGTGGCTAGAATAATTGTTTGTTCACACACGCCGTCTCTCCCTTCCCCCTTCCCCCTCCCCCAGCGCTAATGACCAAGCTGTCGACGCGCCATTAAGCCCCATCTCCCCCCCCCCTCCCCCAGCAATCACTAATTGGAGCGAAGCTCCGCTATAATCACACTCCAATGTAATCTTAGACCGCGCATTACCTGAAAACCACAAGTACTATCCAAACCAAACTTTGCATGCAGGTTTATCAAAGAAAAATCTGAAATCGGACACGGGGTTGAGGAACCATCAGGGTGACAAAATGGGCCAGTAGCCAAGAGCCTAAATCCAAACAACAACGAGACAGCGAGGCTGTTAATAATTGTTAAAGGCAACCGATTGTTAAAAGATTGATTGTTGTTGATAAAGAGGCGATCTGTAGTTTACTTAAGTACGGCTTCGGGCTACAGCCCTGAATAAAATCATTGTTCCGGCCTCACTAGCAGACATGTGTCTGTTAACTGGAATCATATCAAAAACCAAAACTGGTAAAAGGGGCCGTCAAGTTCCGAATGGTTCGGCCCTTCAACAAGCTACAAATTTGTGGGATGGTCTCAGGTGGCGTGCTAAACAACATACTAAAAGTCCCCTGAAATCCGACCATTGCGTTGTCCGCCGTATTGGAGAAATGGCCGCCATTTGTCCCCAAAACACACATTTTCTTCTTTTCCTCCCAAACCATTGCCCCTAAAGAAAATCACCTCTATATTTAATTTAAGCAAAATAGATTTGAAGCCTTTTTTGTCTCTACAAATATTTTGTTAAATGCAACAGTTTGGTCAAAAATTGACCTAGTAGTGCAATTTTAGCTATTGGAAAGCACTACAAATGGTAAAAAAATGTAAATCTTTCAAGTTTCCTCCCAAAATGTTGCTTTAACTTAAATATCTCTGAGGAAGATGAATTTTATGTGTGTTCTGTTTGTTTCAAAAGGAATTTAAATGATCAGGATAGTATCTACGTATTACCCCATGGGCTTATCACCAGAAATGGCTTCCAGAAAGTCTAATTAATAGCTGGCAAGTCCTCTGATAGCCCGATATGGACATGATTATAGGATGTGTTGAATGGTGGGGATCTATTCTTTCCATCAATCCTAACTTAGGTAGGGACCATTGTACGCCTATTTGATGGTGTACAGGTAATGGATTTTCGAATTCAAAGTACTCTTTCGAGCCTTCTAATAGTCCAAAACCTACAAGCTTTGGCTTTTCTAAACGGTGGAGATCTTTTCTTTCATCAGCCTTAACCGAAGTTGTTTAACTTAGATAGGGACTGTCCCACGCCCATTTACATAAGAAGAAGTAATGGCGTAGCGGAAAAGCGTATGGTAATTTTCGAATTTTCGAATTTTCATAAAACCCCTTGGGGGGGGAGTTGGAGGGGAGAAGCAAAGTTGCTTTCCCTCCTTGTATGTTTGTTTGTGATCTTTAGGTCACCACTGAGAAAGATTGAACAGCTACTTAGCTCGGCTGGAGCCTGTAGCTAGTACCCACCCCGGTAGCGCAGTGGTTAGAGCGCCCGGCTAGTAAATGGGAAGTCCTGGGTTCGAGTCCCAGTCGGGGCAGTAGTTTTTTCTGTCTTTCTCAGACTAGTGTATTGTGGATCCTCACGAGGTCAGTCTTTAATGCAGACTGCTTGCTTCATTTACCCTTTACCTTGTGATTTCTTTCTTTATTTACCGTTTTTCGTTTCATAAATCAGCCCCTCTAACTCCCCCAAGGGGTTTTTTGAACTTGATATTATAGCTATTTTCCCCAGTTATTCTTAATATGTATTCATGCTTTTCACAGAAAGTGAAAAATTCCATCAATTTTGGGTCCCAAGCCACCCAATTATATGAAGTGTGATGTACATTGAATGGGCCACATGCGTGGTCTCTTTAGCAGCATTTATTCGTTGAATGATTGACTCAGTTAAAAAAAAAACCTTTTTGCAGACAGTTATGGACATGATTAGGATGTTTTGAATGGTGGGAATCTATTCTTTCCATCAATCCTAACTGTATTTGTTTAACTTAGGTAGGGACCGTTGTACGACCATTTGAAGGTGTACAGGTAATGGCATGGCGGCAAAAGCGTACATTGATTTTCGAATTCAAAGTACTCTTGCTAGCCTTCTAATAGTCCAAAATGGACAAGCTTTGGATTTTATAAACGGTGGGGATCTATTCTTTCCATCAACCTTAACCGAAGTTGTTTAAATTAGATAGGGACCGTCCCACGCCCATTTACAGAAGAAGAAGTAATGGCGTAGCGGAAAAGCGTAATTTCGAATTCAAAATGCCCTTGCAAGCCCTCTAATAGCCAGAAATAGACATTCTTAGGTTTTCCGAAAGGTGGGGAGCTATTCTTTCTGCAAATTTAACTGAAATAGTTTAGGTTAGCTAGGGACTGTTCTACGCCTATTTTAAGGTGTTGCTGTAATTAGTGTAGCGGCTATTTTGAATTTCAGAGTGCCAGTGTAATATTCATATTTGTATTTGTATCTAAGCTGAACAATCTCAGTTAGGATTGATGGAAAAGATGGATACCCACCTTTCAAAATATTCTAAGTATGTCCATTTCGGGCTATTAGACGGGTCACAAGAGCACTTTGAATTTGAAAATCAACATACGCTTTCGCTGTCACCCCATTACCTCTTCACGTTTAAATAGCAATAGGTCGATACCTAGCTAAGCTAAACAATTTCGGTTAGGATTGATGATGAGAATAGATCCCCACCTTTCAGAAAATCCTAAAAATGTCCATTACTGGTAATTAGAGGGTTCGGTAGAGCACTTTAAATTAGAATATCACCATCCGCTTTCGCTGCTACATCATTATCTCTTCTCCTTTAAATGGGCGTAGGACGGTCCCTATCTAAGTCAAACAATCTCGGGTAGGATTGATAGATAGAATTGATCCCAACCTTTCAGAAAATCCTCAGCATATTCATTTTGGGGTATTAAATGGCTTGCAAGAATACTTTGAACACGAAAGTCACTATAACTACCGTTTTTGGTGGAATAAATCAGCCCCTCCAACTCCCCCCAAGGGGTTTTATGAACTTGCTATTATAGCTATTTTTCCCAGTTGCTCTTAATATGTATTTATGCTTTTCACAGAAAGTGAAAAATTTCATCAATTTTGGGTCCCAAGCCACCCAATTATATGAAGTGTAATGTATATTGAATGGGGCCACATGAGTGGCCTCTTTGGCAGCGTTTATTCGCTGAATGATAGACTCAGTTACAAAATAAACCTTTTTGTAGACAGTTCCATGCTCTACAATTTCGGATTAAACATTATTATTAAACATTATTATTAAAGCCGTTTCCGTGATATATTGAAAACACTGATTTCGGGCGCATGCTTCCAAAATGGCGGCATTAGCTCAACATTCTACTACAACGTTTATTGGCTGAATCATTGAATCTGAGAAAAAAAATGAATAGAACATTAAAAAAAATTGAATGCTGTATATTTTTGGATAGAAAATATTTTCATGCCCGAGCAACCGTTACCGAGACAAATTGAAAAAAACCGTTTTCGGACACCATGTTTCCAAGATGGCGGACAACGCAATGGTCGGATTTTAGGGGACTTTTAGTATGTTGTTTAGCACGCAACCTGAGATCATACCACAAATTTGTAGCTTGTTCTTAATTAATTCCTTTTTCAAACCTATTTTGACTGGCCTAGTAAGCAACCAACAGCATATTTTCTAAGGCTGGGCAGATCCCGATTACCGATTCAGAATGCCTCACGTAATTCCTTACCTACATTTGCAATATCGGTAGAAATCG
>JAHWFP010272171.1:3495-50764 GCA_023313725.1 Lithobius niger
CTGATGTCAATGCAGCAGAAAGCCACAGCTAAACAACTGATTGCTGAAAGAAGTCATTGTTCTCGTTGCCTTGGTATGAGTCATACAAAGAGGGAATGTTGTATCAAAGATGAAAATTTGGTGAATGTAAGGGCCAGTAACCAGAGAAGATTGTGTAGTAGTGGTTCAAGAATGGATAAGGAAAGTAAAGAAGAAAAAAGGGCCATAAAACAAAGCGAAGAGAAAAGTGAAGATCTAACAAATTGTTATCGTTGCTTTAGTAGGCATCATACAAGGAAAGAATGTCATGTCGAAGATATAGATTTGGCGAGTGTAAGGGCCTGTAACCAGAGATGGTGGTGTAATAGTGGTTCCGGAATGTATAAGGAAAGTAAAGAAGATAAAAGGGTCATAAAACGGAGCGAAGAGAAAAAAAGTGAAGGTCTAACAAATTGTTATCGTTGCTTTAGTAGGCGTCATACAAGGAGCGAATGTCACATCGAAGATCCAGATTTGGCGAGAGTAAGGGCCAGTAACCAGAGACGATGGTGTAGTAGTGGTTCAAGAATGGATAAGGAAAGTAAAGAAGAAAAAAGAGCCATAAAATGGAGCAAAGAGGAAAAAAGTAAAGATCTAGAATATTGTTATCGTTGCCTTAGTAGGCGTCATACAGGGAAAGAATGTCGTATCGAAGATCCAGATTTGGCGAGAGCAAGGGCCAGTAACCAGAGAAAATGGTGAATTGTGGTTCCGGAATGTATAAAGAAAAAAGAAGGGCCATAAAACAGAGCGAAGAGAAAAAAAAGTAAAGATCTAAAAAAATCGTTAACGTTGCGTTGGTAGGGGTCATTTAAAGAGGGAATGCCATACCAAAGAAAGATATTTGATGATGGTAAGGGTTAAAAACCAGAGCCTTACGTTTACACCCACATTTTGGTATCAATGAGAAAATGATAATTTTTTGAGGGTAGCTAAACAAGTATTGATGCAAACAATACTATACAACAGTCGTGATCGGAAACTACATCCTCTTTCCCAGTAACAGACTATGCCTGCTTTTTTCGTAAGAAGAAAGTTGAGAAATATTTAAAAGAATGAATACTGGCAGTGTATACAGGCATGAAAAGTCCTCATTTCTGCTGATTTCCTAGTTTTTGAGCTTCCAAACCTCGTAAAAATGCATTAAAAATCCTAAAAATGTACAAAATCTGACAGCTTTCCTACTACTTTTTCCTCGTGTTCAATCAGCCGACTTCATCCCTGTGTATATTATCAAACTCTCAAAGTAAATCCTGAACACAGTTCGTTTGAACAAAGAAATTAACATTGCATGCCTTCAGGAACGTATTAAGCCAAAAGGCTCATTTTACTTTGTGATACTCACGAACTAGAAAAACACTTTCCCCAACATTTTTTTCACATGCAACAAAATTGATTTGAAAGACCCAAGAGGCTCTTAAAATCTAACTCGAACTTTGAACCACATCTTGGGGCTCTTTAGAGTCTCTCCACTCCAGTGTATATGTGAAAAAATTCCACGTGCAAGACCCAGCGCACCACAAGCGTGTAAGACATTTTCATTGCAATGCAGAGAACACCTTTTGGGTGCCACATCTGCAGGGACGTAGATCACATCTAACCAGTTTAGATAGAACTTGGAAAAAAACAGCTAGACAAAATCTAAAATATGAAACTTGACATTGTGGACTAGTTAGTTTGCAACCTGTGTACTTTTCATTTTTATTTAGCCTGCTTGCAAGAGAATTTATTTGCCTATTTTGGAGAATGGCCTAAAGTGTGTAATAAAGAATGTGACATTGGATGTATGTTAAAATATGTGTGACACATTACAAATGGAAATTAGGGTTTTACTGCAATGAATGACACAAGGATATTAACCAGCTGTGAAGTAATGTATTCCTTTAAGTGTAATTTATATTTCGACAGGTACTTTACAGTAACCATTCACAGTCACATGCAGTACTTTAGTACGGCTGTGCTGAAAATTTATTTTAGGCTGAACCGAATCAAACAAATTGTAAAACCAACTGAAGACTGAACACTACAGACGTATTGAACGAGTCAAGCCAAAAATCAACGCACAATAAAAACCACTCGGTTCATAAATTGCACGTATTTGTCAAAGACATTTTTTTGTTAATAGTTTGGTATTCCACGTGGAGCTCATAACTGAACAGATTTAAAAATTATATTTAAAAAAGTATCACCCAGTAGGCCCTACATTTTAATTTTACCTTAACTTTTGAACCTTTTTTTACCTTAACTTTTGGAAAGCTGGTAAAGAAACCAAAAATGGTGTATTGAAACATTAAAATCCATAATTTAGTAGTGCAAATGTTATATCTTGTCAAAAGCCAAACTTGAACACCCTCTGTTCAGCTGTGTTCAGTTCTGTTTGTTTGGTTTTGGCGCAGGTTTGTTTAATCTTATGTCTTATCATAGGCACTATCCTGATTGCAAGGGTAGTTATCGATAATTTTTGGTGCACGAAAGTTTTTGCTCCCATTAAACTTGTGAGTGCTTGGGAGATTATTGCCAACTCAAGTACGAACGAGCTTAAGTTAGCAAAAACTTGAGTGCTCCAAAAAGATCGATAACTACCCGCTGCAGGAGGGGTGTTTAATTAGAGTGTCTTGCGAGAATTACTTTGTCAGTTTATTAATAAATCAATTACAAACATTTATGGACGTGTGTAAGAATTGCTGCATTTTGTATTAATGAATGAGAAATTTATCGCACCGAAATGATACGAAAGGTCAGGGAAGGGACCACACGGTCCACTAACACCCTGCCAAAATTAAATTATACGCGAACAAAGTAAAAGTAACCAATTGCTGGCATAGCCGTTGTCACATACTAAAAACACATTTCAAACTTTGCAAGTTCTACGCTTTTTAGTCTGAATTTAAAAGATGCAAGGGATGGGGCATGGGCAACATCAGCAGGGAGCGCATTCCAAGGCTCAACGACACGATTAGAAAAAAATTATTAATTAATTTTTTAGCGAGTCTATTAGTTGAGGCTTGCATAAAATAGCCGTTCACTTTTAGAGTTTCAGTTTTAATTCTTCAATTTACGTGTTAGTAAAATTATGCTGGATATTTATGTAACACTTAAGTTAGCTATACGTTTTTGCATCCATATTCGTTATTTATCTAGACACACGCTACTGTGTCGCGCCAAGTTAGGCAACAAACATCACATCAATTCAATTGTCGAGGTTGTAAACCATTGTAGCGCGACGCCATAGCATCGGTGCTTTATATCCTGTAGCATAGTTGGGCCATTTCAGGTACTTGGGGGAAAATAATAATGCGGTACAAAAGCTTAAATTGTGTTGAAAGCGAGAGCAATGACCCACCTGACAGAAATTAACTCGTGTAGGAATGCCAGCTAAGCTGCTTTCAATGCTAAATCTGACCCTCAATAACGTTGAAAATGTGTTACTACTACCTAGCTAGCTAGGCCGCTCATCTCCATGTTAAATCCCATAGGGTGATTATTAATCGATGCCGAGATAACGGGAAGGCTTCCAGCTATGAAATTGGACGAATGGGTGCAGTACAATACGAACTGCGTACCTTTTATGGTTTGGAGCCTGGGGGCGTAACTGGGATGGCGTGGGAGGGCACGTTAAGTATGAATATATCGTTATAACCATTGTTAGTATTGTCGGCATTGTCTCTCATTGGACGGCCAAAGTTCGGGCAATGAAAACATGTATACTGACATCCGTGCCTAGTCACACACTAGTGTGTCACGATAAATCTATACAACGTTACAAAGAAACTGTATTCACGTCCAATTCACGAAAAATAAACCAACTGTAAAAACAAAGCAAACTAAACAAAGCCAAAAACTGGTAAAGAGGCCACCAAGTTGAGAGTGGTTCGGCCCTTCAAAGGAGTGATATCACCACACCAAATCTAACTAAATAAAACAAATTACAACAAAATTATAACCTTACCAAAAACCTATAAAGAGGTGACCAAGTTGAGAATGGTTCGGCCTGTAGGCGAAAAGTAGTAGCAAATTGTTGAAAACCAAATTTTTGTTGACGTAGCACTTTATTACATATCTGCACGGTAGTGGAGTTGAGTCAATACACAATTTAAAAAAAAAAAGGAGTGATATCATATGAAAAACCAAAATTGTTAAAATGGGCCGCCAAGTTCCAAATGGTTCGGCCCTTCAAATGAGTGATATCAACATACCAAAACATTTGCCAACTTAATCGCACCGAATAATACTTTGGATGTTAAATGAAAACTTGAACATTGCTACCGAAAGTAGCAATGTTCTAGTTTTCATTTAACCTTCGAACTATTAGTCGGTACGATTAACTTGGTGAATGTTTAGGTGTGTTGATATCACTCCTTTGAAGGGCCGAACCATTCGGAACTTGACAGACCCTTTTACCAGTTTTGGTTTTGATTTGATTTGTATTTATCTAATCGCAAATCTCTTTGCCGTCGCGCAGTTGCAAGCCAAGCCACTCCCGTCTAACCTTCACTCTGTTGCTCGCTGTCTTGGTTGCTATGGAAATTAATACAGTCTTACTATAAAATACAGTTAAAATAACTTAAAAGTGACAATTCCTGGAGTGAAGATGCATTGCGGACGTGTAAGTACATTGTATAGCTCGTATGAAGCATATTTGTTACGGTGTAACGTGTTACTGACAGCAGCAATAAACTAACCGGGCCTAACAAGCAATTCTGTCGCCATCTTTCAAATTACCGTTTCACTCGCCATGCACTCGCTAGTTAGCAGCAGTCCGAACCAGAACTTGGTGTAAAAATCGACGTCCCATCAAACACAATTCAAACTTAACCTAACTTATACCGATCTCACTTAATTTATATTCTCATTCTTTAATAAGTGATGAATTGAGCCTTTTTTTTAGCACTTTTAAGTATGCCACTCAGGGTTAGTATGTTGCCAACTATCTTCGATTATCGCTTATTGCACAATAGCAGCTATTCACTTATTAATCGCCCACTTGATAGGTTACAGTGCCTATCAGAATAAGCGGGCTGTGATTAGCTGGTGTGCCAAAAATACCCCTTTCCTATTGGCTGAAAAAACCAAGGGCGATACTCGAATGCCGTAAATCGTTTATAAAACGCCCATGGGCTTGTAAAATTAATTTGTCTGAAATTGGGGGATGACATTAAAAACAAGTCTTATCTATTTCTAAACTAACTTCTGTCCAGGAAGGGAGTTTTCTATCACAGAAAAGTCGGTGATAATAGTCATTCGCGTACATTATCTGGATTCAATCTAGCATTAATACAATGTCTTTGTTCTCATTTATTCACAAATTTAATTATTGTATGGTCTCTCCTCCAAAATTAAACATGAATTAGCAGCTAAAAACTAATGTCTAACCCTACAAACTTTCGGTACCATGAACGGATCAAGATGGTAAACAAGATTAGGCCTTTATTCTCATTTATTCATAAATTTAGTGTATTACATTGTCCTCCTTTCAATATCTCACATAATTCAAAGTTAAAATTAATTTCTAACCATCACCAACCTTCAAAATGATAGGCGGTTGATGACAGGCTGGGCCAAGCAGAGTAACAATGGACACAGTGGACTAGACGAGTTGAACACTACACGAATGGATCCGTGAGCGTGGTTCCTCGCCACTACTGAGGTTCCACGCATCTAGACCTATGTGTCCAGTTTCTGCCGGAACTTCAAGCGTGGATTACTCGATCCAGGAAGCACAGAAAACGAAGTGTAAAATGCGTCGACACGCTTCTCGGCCGTCAATCACGTCTGTTTTGAAGGGTGGTGATGGTTAGAAATTAGTTTTAGCTTTGAGTTATGTTCGATATTGGAAAACGGACAATCTAATAACTAAATTCGTGAATAAATGGGAATAAAGGCATTGTGTTTTCGCTAGACTGAATCCAGATCATGCACGTCAATGATCAATCGCTAGGCATAATATTGCCGACTTTTCCGTGACTACAAATGCTCCCGTGAATCGTGTTAGAGTAAAAGTTGATTTTTTTAAATGCATGAAGCTTTTAGTTAGTTTTGCCACAGAAAAACCAAGATTTATGGGAATGAAACGTTGATTTCGTTAAAATTAAATGTAAGAAGATTTTAGTTAATTTTGCCACAGAAAATCGATGATTTTTAAGGGTTGAGCATCAACAACAGTATATCACGATTTTTGACCTTCAAGCATTTTAAGGGGCTAACTTGCGTTTGCATTAACTTGGTTTTAATATGTGATTTACGGTCATTAACAATAATGTAAGACAGTTTTTAAAGTGTTCAGTTCATTGCAAATGTAAGACTTGCAGTTTCTTCAAAACTTACATGTAGTTATTTTTATGTAAAGGTACTGCTGGTCCCATCGTAGTGCGAATTGATTCACTGTCGGATTGAGAAATCGAGTGAATGTTTACTTAACACTGGCTTACCCTTTAAAAAAAAAACGAATCATCCCATAATGTGACCGTTGCAACCTTGTAGCCTATTTCTGTAGTTTCAAAGGCCATTCAAAGTACAACATTTGTAGGGATGGGTGTTCATTGATTTTTCCTCTATAACTTCTAAACAGTTTATGATATCCATTTGAAATTAGCTCCATTGGAAAGCTGGTGAAAAAATGCTTCGAATGGTATAGTCGAATGTCCAAATCGGTCAAAGATAGCGAAGTTATTGAAAAATCAGCTAGACAGTAAACATTTTGCCAAATCCGAATCCTAAATATCCGGTTTCAGATTCGGATTCGGTCGATCCCTACTTGGCAGTGGCAAAATTGAAACAGCCGTGCACTAACCTGCACAATGATGTTAGAAGCATTCTTTGTCTCGCTTGTCGAATCTTGCAGTTGCTGTTTTTGTTTTTATTCGCAGCTGGACATAACTTGCTGGATGCAATTATTTGTGCTTTAACCACTATAAAGGCTAATTATAGTGAGTGCTGTCCATTTCTTTGTGTTGTAGCACGTTTAGTCTGCTACAACCACTGAATTTTGTCGTAGCTCGTCTTTGTTGACATTATCCTACTACTCGGAGTTAGCATTCTGGCACAAGAACAACCACTGCGACCACTTTTACTTTAATTGAGCCAACCGGCTAACATTGTATCAGGATATTCTTACCTACGCAAAGAATGCTTAACATGGTAAACAATGTGAATTCTTCGGCCAAAGTATTGCTAATAATGCGGACATTATCATTGTTAATCTCCTTGTTTGTTGAACTCTGTTCTTGTGCGATGCATTGTAAATAAGACCGAATCACTCCTTTTTGTACCGCCCATTCTCTGTAGCAGCCAATTTCTATACAATACACAACTCTTGCCTGGTTGTATCCTTCCTCTCCTTCCCCCTTTTTTCTTCATTACTTCTTTTGATAAAAACAAATTATGATGGTGACGAATCTGAATGTCACAGCCGCCATTGTAGGCCCAGTAACCAGAGTAGATGATTTCCCTTCTGCACAAGATTGTGGTAGTCAAGCGAACTCTTGAATGAAAGCCCTTTACAGCCTGCATTGTTTCTGTGTTGGGCATAGATGAAGAAGAAGTAGAAAAGAAATTCGTCACCAATTTCCAGTCCAGAAGGATGCATACGATTTTGTATGCAGTTTTACAGAAGTAATGGCAAGTACAATAGGCAAGACGTTGGATACCGTAGAATTTGGTTTCCCCCGAACGCATCAACAAATAACCTGGACAGTAGCACTGTTTCTTTCACTGGTACGTGACGACTAGGATTCATGCTCTGTAAAAGTTCACCGCAACACGGCCTCGAATACACGTACGTACAGGCTGTCCTGTAGGTTACTGGAACATATTTATTGGGAGGCCCGTGGAGTGAATCGTACCAGCGCTCTGCCCCTTCTAGTATAATGATCAACACTACGGTTCGTGCACGGTGTTGTGTCGATACCTCCGACAGAGACTTAAGCTAATGAGGAAATATCTCTCCTGTTTTATACCAATTTTCATACCCTCTGGGAATCGAACTACATAAAACTGGGTGTTTGGGCTCTGCCACAAAATGTGAGAAGTGCAAAGTTCAGTGTCCTTGCATGAGTGGCATAGTTACGGCCGCCATCACACTGCAACCGTGAACTTTGCCCTTGGGTGAATTCTGATCCTCGTCGAGAACAGCGCCATCTATTCTTGTTGAATTGGCTTTGTGTAGCCTACAGTACAAAACAGCAACTGACTGCCGAAACTAAACAATAGGGCTGAATTAAACAAGTTGCCGAAACGACCATACAATTACTGACAATTTAGGCAAGCTCGAAAGTTTAGTTTTAAACAAAATTAAGTTAACCCAATCCAGCCCACAATCGATAGCGCTACTCAGTCCATGCAAATGGCCATCATGCTTTAGATGCCCCATATGTAAATCCACCACTCTAACAAAGTGCTACTCAACAGAATTGGAACAGAACACCCTGGCAGTACTGAAAATAAAAGAAAACCTGGGGATGGGACCTTTTATCTTGTCTGCACTGACCCTACATTCTGAAATGTGTTTTTCTAGTTGCCTTGACAAAATCCGTTACCTTTTTATTAGCATTTTCCTTCTCAATGCTGTTCAATACTAGAGAAAAACGAAGATGTCCTTCCGGTTCGCTACCTACTGCGCATCCTCAAACATATATAAATCGAAACAGAGCGGCGATGCTCATCTTTTCTTCTCTACCACCACGCTGTTCACTTCGTTCCTGGACGCTAAGCTTCGCCTCCACTTCCGCCTCACTATGCCGAGAGCAAAGGGGATGCCTGAGGAGGATTCTTCCTCCCTTCCTCGGCGCTCCGCCTCACCCATCTATGTACCTCAAGTTTCTGAGAACGTGGAGGTTCTCGAACTCACAACGGAGCAGGATTCCTTGGAGCCTTCACCTCGGAATCCACTTCTCTCTGAATCCCTTCCGGCACCGTGCGATACTGCAAACATGTCTCCTGTCCCGTACAGTTAGCCGCCTCCGACGAGGGATCTTCGGTCTCTTTCCGAAGAACTTTCCCGTACTAAAGAACGGTACGCCTAAAGCTTCAATTAAAAGCACGGAAGGTGGCGGCTAAGTTAGCGTCCTCCATTGACTATCGTATTTTGCCTTTGGATTTGTCTTCCCATTTCTCCGCGACTTCTCGCCGTACCAATGAACCCCTCACACCTTCTCAGGTTCATTCTCTTATGGACTCTTCCCTCCGCACCTTCAAGCGGAAAGCACATACTGACTATACTTCCTCCTGGCTTGCTTCTCATCCCAAGCGTTATTGCCCGTCCGCTGCAGTCACAGGGCCATCTACTGCCCCGTCCCCGCCTCCACCTCCGATCCCTCCACCGGGCTGTTACGATGACAACGATCAAGACTCCTACTATTCACCAGACCCGTCTAATTCTGGTCATCCGCAACCTCCCTTTCAGGGTGATCCTGATCCCTCCGAAATCCCTCTTCCTGAACTCATGAAAATGGTGGAAGAAATCATTCTCATACAAGCCTTCCGCATCCACGGACACGACCTGCAAAAACAGATGGCTAGCAACTGGCTTTGGCCTCCGCGATCAATTGCCACATCAACCTCCGCTCTTGGGCCAATCCACGACACTTCTTACGACTCTCCTCTGCAACAGAGGTATCCTCCTGGGCAATGGTTCCCCGCTCGAACTGGATAAAGATCCTCCGCCGCATCGCCCTGGCCGCGAGTATTACTTCTTCCGCCCAATTGGCGATGGTACAGCTATTCCACGCAATTTCGACACTTACCCGCAGTCAGAGTTTTTAACAGCCGACACCAAACTGTACTTTGGCTCAGCCCTTTACCTTCCTCGTCGGGCAGCAGTTCCCGTATTTGTCCTCCGCGACAACGATCGTATCCTCCGCCTTGGCCCCCGAGCCGCATCTCAGGCAGACGTTCTCAGCACGGCGGCAAACGCGCTGTGCGAACGTCTCTACACCGACCCTCCGGATGATACTCGTCAACTAACGTTCCTCATCAATCAGGTCTTCCGCAAGAGTTGCTTCGCCACGTATCATTGAACTGGTTCACCGGCGCCCTCTTCAATTCGACTCTGTTACTAAGAGAAGTTGCTCTCATCACGGCATCCAACCTCCATACTTCTTCGCGACACCTCCTCCGCAACCAACCCATCCATGAATCAGAATCATTGTTCTAGGATCTGATACCAAAGGTGCCGCCCCCCCCCCATCTTGACATTTCACGGAAGCCACGATACAATAAGTCTCGCATACCGCGTCATCCGTGTTCCCTTCCGTCTCGACCTGACCCTCCGGCGGCCAATCGGAGGGATACCAAACCCTCCTAACACCTTCCGCCTCCGGGCTCAGCCTCGCCCTTTCCAGTCAGAACCCAGGGTCGCAGACGTGGCCGTTCCCTGGGACGGTTTTCTACCCCAGGCCGAAGACACCGGACCAGCTCCCAATTCCGACATAAAGGACGTGATGTCTATTGACATTCCGCCTCCCCCACAAGCTGTAGGGGGATGCCTCCGTTATTATGCCCAAACCTGGCAAACAACTTCCGACCCAGTGCTCTTTCAATCATTTCCAACGGCTTTAAGCCAAAATTCCATCCGCCTCCTCCGGTGCAAGATCCACCATGGGGTTTACAACTACGTTCCCCTGACCCGCTTCAACTAGAGATGCTATCTCTCCTCCGGAAGGAGACCATTCGGATTGTGCTGCCTCCGTTCACTCCGGGGTTTTACAGCAGCATTTTTCTTTGCGACAAGAAATCAGGTGGCTCTCGCGTGATTTTCAACCTCAAGCCTCTCAATCGGTTTATTCCCAACCCACACTTTCAGATGGAAACAATATCTTCCATCTGCGAATCCCTCCAACACAACGATTGGACAGTTTCCATCGACTTGGCCGAAGCCTACCTTCACATTCCGCTGCCAACAAGGCATCCGCATCCACGCCTTCATCGACGATTGTCTCCTTCCGCATCTACAGCCAACAACCCTGTCAGAAAACCTAATCACCGCCATGTCTCTTTTTCATCACCTAGGCCTCGGTTTAAACCTCCCAAAGTCACGTCTACACCCCTCCCAATCATTCGTTTTTCTAGGGGTGCTCTTCGATCTCCGCACGGCGTCCGTTATGCCATCCCCAGAACGTGTCACATCCCATCTTCACTCATCCCATCTTCACCTCACCTTCCAAAACCTTGCCTCCGCCATCGGGACCATCGATTCGTTTGTAGACCTCGTACCCTAAAGACGATGAATGGCGCGTCCGCTACACCATTACCGCTCCTCCCATTGCGGCAATCCTCACACTGCCGTTTCCCTTCCTCCGCAACTTCCAGGCCAAGCCTTTCCGACAGACACCTTCCTGTGGTGGATGGATATCAAGAATCTGACCGCAACGGTTCCCCTCCACGAACATCCTCACCTCCACTTGTTCACGGATGCATCTCAAACAGGCTGGGGAGAACACATCAACAATCTTACGGCATCCAGCAGCTAGACGACCGAAGTGACGAAACACATCAATCACTTGGAACTACGCGCCGGTCTTCTCGGCCTACAACATTTTCAACATTGCATAACGGACCATGTAGTACAAGTCCACATAGACAACACTACTGCTGTTGCCTACCTCCGCAAGGGGGCCGGGACACGATCCCTTACCCTCCATCAGATAACGTCCGAAATTTTCCAATTTAGCATCCTCCATCGCATCTGTCTCCTGCCTCTCCACATTCCAGGGTCTTTGAAAGTCATAGCCGACTCCTTATCTCGCCGAATTCCTCCTGTCAGCGAATGGACATTGCATCCCGAGATATGTCATGCTCTCTTCATTCTTTGGCAACGACCATAGGGCAGCCCCCCCCCCCACCCAAACAAAAGACTAACAGGGGCACCAAATTCGGGTGTTCAAATTTAGAAAAAATGTCTTTTTAACATTTACTTTAACTGATTAGCGAATTCACGTTACTTTTCTTCCCAATGGCCTGAAATACCAGTTCCGTTGCAAGCCAACCCATTCCTGCCACATGACTGATAACCCTCGGTTAAGGAGGAAGCGATTATTGAAAATTTGGCAAGTTGAAATGGGCAGTACTGGCTAATTTTCCACTGACAAGCATAAGCAAAAGGACTCGGGGGTGCAGGGCAGGATTAAGAAAAAATTACGTGCAGAAGACAAAGAGATGCAAGAGCATCTAAGGAAATGTTTGTAAAAAAAAGAAGGTACCATGTATTTAATTGTTTATGAGTTTTTCCTGGACTGAGTGCGTTGCTCTAGGATTGCGTTATACTGTTACCAAATATCATGTTAATGTTTTAATAATTTTCACCCTGGTTTTCTCTTGTAATGGTTGTGTAGTATGGCCTCGCTTTTTGGAAAATTTAGTGATCTGACCTGCTGGTTCTCGTATTACTGCCCTGGTTTCAATTACTGTTTGTGGTTCTGACTGTTTTGGCAAAATAATACCATAGGTTCAAATATCGAAGGTATTTCTTCATTGATTACCAAATCTAACTAAAAAGGCTTCATCTCAGCAATGTTTGTTATGAATCACAATTGCAAGTAACAGACAAAAGAATGAAAAAACAAAATCAAACTATAGTTCATTTAGAATACAAATTTGGTTTTAGTTAGGTTCATAAGACGTATGGACAACTTGGTTAGAGTTGGTCTGCATCTTATACGGATAGGTAGAGTTGAAGGGGTAGGGGGGGGACAGCAGGCCGAAAATGTGATGCTTTCTCAGTCTATGCTGTGAAGCCATCCAAATGGATTCATGACAATTGGATGGCCGACAATCAGCGCCGTATTAAGCCTCGTAGAATACTGGTGTTTAAAATTTATTGTGCACCCCCCTCCCCCCCACATAAAACTTTTAAGTAATAGGGAAAAACAATTATTTTAAATGGTACGATATTTTATTTTTCCCGTGACCGAGAGGCATCCTTCAGGCCCTTTTTTGGCCTACAGCCCGGTGCTTCTCTGCACCCAATGCACTCCCCTTAATCCGGCCTTGCTGACAATTCAGTTCCAAAGTTGAGCTCCATGAAGTACTACAAAATCTATTTTCATTTTGTGATCACTTACACACCTGCCATGTGTAAGGCCACCCGCGCACTAGGTGGCCAGGTCGCATGGTCAGTGTTCGTCGCGGCCAAAAACACAGCGACGTGCCGCGCGGCCACGTCCGTTTTTCTTGATAATTCTCGGTCACGTGGTGAAAAATGAACACGGAGAAAGTATGGTCGCCCGGGATTCCAGTGGCCGCTGCGACTGTCTAGCCACTGCGGCCAAGTGCTTGTTTCTGCATGTACCATAAGCATTCTCATTGGCCGCGCGGTTTGGTCGCCGTGTGCGTGGGGGCCCTAAGAAGTGGGGAGGGGGGGGCTACACTTTGCACGGGAACTATAAACATCCTAAAGCCACCCCAGTCAGAACTGCCAGAAATTCACTGCCTGAAAATATGAAGAGTGAAACTCGGGGAGTGCTCTTAAATCTATTTTGCAATAAAATGTTACCAACATTTCTAAGATTAACATATCATAAGTTGGGAACATACTGTCATAGTTTGGTCATCAATTTTTAACTTGGGACCAAATTATCGCATGTTTTTTTTTTTTTTACTCTTTGGACCAAAAATTTTGCTGGGACTGAATTTTCTGGGACCATGTTTTTTCAGGTCCTAATTGTCTGGTACCAATCCAAATAAGTTATAATTTGTATCAGTTATTGGTAGGGGGGGTTGGGGGATCGCAAACCCGACAGGGGCCGTCAAATTACGCTTTCTTCCCCCAGTTTTGCTTACCTTGGCCCAGCTGTGCTTCCACTAGATCAAGCCATTGATTTATTTTCAATGCGTATTTGTGGTAGTTGTAAAGCTACGGAACTTGACCCTTTCTGCAGCCGGAGTCAGTGTGAATTGTCCAAGAATTTCATTTTTACCCATGTCATATTCTTGTGCTTCACTTTCACCAAGTCTTGCGCAAATTTGTGTCCCTCATAGTGTCCCACAGTCTCGGCTAGTCCCAAGACATCCCTTTGTCACTATTTTTTGGTGGATGGACGTTCTGACGCTATCCCAGTCGGTACCTTCACACGAACCCCTCCCGGACCTAAATCTTCTGACAAATGCCTCCCTTCAGGGCTGGGGAGCACACATTGCTCACCATCAAGTCGCCAGCTCCTGGCTTCTCCCACGAAATTGACCACATCAACGTTCTCGAGCTCAGGGCAGTCCTCTACGCTCTTCGCCACTTTTGCAGCCTCATCACAGGAAAGGTGATTCAAGTCCACACCGACAACACGACAGCCATCGCCTATGTACAAAAGGATGGCAGGACGAAGTCTTGCAATCTCCACAAGCTAACATCAGCAATCTTTCGCCTTGCATTTCTCTTGGCAATAACAATCCTGCCTCTCAACATTCCAGGAAATCGCAACGTGATTGCCGACTCTGTCTCACCGCTCCCTGCCCACCAGCGAATGGACTCTAAAGATGTCCATTTGTGAATATCTATTCAACATCTGGATATTTTCCATGATCTTCGCCACGAGGCACAATGTCAGACTTTGCCATTTCTTGAGCCCAATCCCTGACAGCCAGGCTTGAGTGGTGGATGCTCTTACTCTTTCTTGGAACCACCTCTACGGCTATCTCTTTCCTCCATTCAAGCTCCTGTCCCTCATCCTTCGCAAGATTGCGGTGTCTCCCAGCCTGTTCCTTCAGATGGCACTGAATTGGTCGGCTGCCACATGGTTCCCTCAGCCTCTGGACCTCCTTGTTGATGAGGCAATCTCCTTGTCTGAAATGCTTCCAGACATTTCAGATGTGCTTTCCCAGCTCCACGTGACCAGGTTCCATCCTCGCCATCAGTCCCTGAAGTTACGCGGGTGGCTACTATCATCAAACTCCTTACGGCAGAAGGCGTTTCTGAAGAGCAGGCCTCCCGCATCGCTTCTAAGGCTATCCGATCCTCCACCAATAAAATTTACGAGAGTCATTGGCGCCACTGGTTTCGTTGGTGTGTCTCAAGGCAGTCAATCCAGTCAATCCACCTCTTCCAGAATTAGTCATTCTGAACGACCTCTTCAAGGAGGGCCTGAAGGGCTGCACCAGCCTTGTCTATCGTTCCACGCATAATTCGGTGTTGAAGACCACGTGAAGTTCTTGTCTGTTAGACGACTTTCGTATTTCTTCACTAGTCAAATACTTCGAAATCAAGCGACCCGTCCCTCGTAGACTGTTCCCTGATTAGGATCTTTCTATCTTTCTAAAACTCCCTGATGATAGTACCATATGAACGACTCTTATTCTACTACCTCAGTCATCTGGCCCGTGAGACTGTTTTGCTTCTTGCGCTCGCCTCAAACTTGCAAACTTGCAAATTCAAACTTTGTCCTATGCTCCTACCAACTGTTTCTTTCTTGAAGACTTCAAAGGGGTAACTTTGACTCCTCAAGCCTCTTTTCAAGCAAAGACCCAGAAATCTTGTGAACTTTTCCTTCCTTTCATCATCCCGGCGCTCTTCAACTTGGCGGCGAACCATAATGCCAACTTTGCCCTGTATGAGCCCTTCGTCTTTATGTGAAGAAGACCAAACCCTTCGGCAAAACCTCAATTTGTATGATCGCATCTTGTATCTAGATCGTCATAATTCTCACTTGCAATGCTCTGGACATCAACTTCACCGATAAGAACGTTCGGGTCACCTACCACGAACTTACCATCTCCTCGTCCTGGGCCTTCTACAGCAACATCCCTGACTCCGACATCTTCGAAGATCCGTCTTGGAGAAGATCTTCTTCACGTCTCATTACTTTCGAGACATGTCCTCTCAGACCGATGGTCTTTACTGTATCGGACAGTATATTGCTGCCCAACGGATTCTGTGAAAAGCCCCTTACGTAAATGCATTCGTTTTTTCTTCTGCTGTGTAATATTCACATTCGAATTGCTTTGCAAAGTTTATAAGTTTAGGTGGTACCCAACTACCCATCGCTGCTTTGACGAGGTCTACTGGAATGCTAGAATTACAGGTAATGTATATTATCGTCAGCATACAGAAACGTCAAAATACCAGGAGCACCTAGTTGAGTTTGGTTTCTATTGCCTAACCGAAAATATACATTACCTTTACCCGCCCTACTTTCCCTCTATGTCACCACCTGGGCACTATCGAGGAATAAAAGATGGCATACGGTTGCTCGCAGCGCTTTTATGTAGGAGGGGTGCGTTGCGTGGCTGGCAGGCTCTATAACTTTAATTCTAGAGTAACAGCATTGGCAGAGGAGAATACTAGAATTCCAGGTAATGTATATTGTCGGTTCGGCAATAGAAACCAAAATCAACCAGGTGCCTCGCGATTTTTTGTTTCAGCTTCCAGCCCTTTTAGCTGCAATTCTTGATCTTGAATTGTGCGATTTAAGCTCTTTCGTTCAGGCTTTTAACTTATTAGTTTCTTTCAGGTTTTCCCTAAGTTTCTTGGTCTCCCTAATTGGGGTAAGCCAGTCAAGTAAATCACTAGGGTCTAAATTTCCATTTTTTTCAGTAGCGTTTTGAATGGTAGCTAGAGTCTTAGATTTTCCATTACTCTCAGATAGCCGAGCTTCACTACAAAAGTGTTTAAGGTCTCTGTTTGTCACACCTTTACAAACTGTTACGAGCGTCCATTTTGAATGACTTGTTTAAATTTTATTTTATAGGAACAACTTCCCCAAAATTCAGTGGCTTCCTTATTGAAAAGAAAAGCTTCTTTGCTTACTGCGGAAGAATAATTTTTTCTTTTCACAAAAAGCTTTTGCCCAGATTTACGTGATTGCCAACAAACTGCTTAATTTAACTCAACCCTAGTGTGTCTTGCTCAAGTTGTTGCTGTGATTTTAAACACTTTATAAAAACGCACGATTTAAACCGGAAAATTTCCCAGGCATTTTGCTTCACACTTAACTCTAACCCATTTTCTTGCTGCTGCTTCCACTTGCAATCTGTGCTTCCTGGTTTACTCTTGAAGGCACATTCCGCAAAGTTTGTACTTTGGTTCGTTGCTTTTCTAGGAATATAAGGGGCGTCAAAAACGATAGCCTCCTCCCTCTCCCCAGAGTAAACTAAGCATGATAGCAGATCATGGTAGGTAGCATATTTTATTGTGGGTTTACACTCACAAACTCAAAATTCAGTGATCACTCCAATGGTGGTATAAACAGATTGAAGAGAGCAGGGTAAGAAGACAAACAGTGACTCAAAAAAGCTCCGTGTTAAACTCCATTTCCTGAAGCACAGCATTGATGTGCTCCTCCATCCTGGCACGCCGAGTTGCTATGTTCAGACAGCATCCTTTTTTTCTATATTATCCCTCAAGATGGATCCAAAGTTTTCACAGTTATTCAGATTGGGAAAATTAGGGCCACTCCTCATTACCAAAGAAACACAGAGCTTTTTGAGTCAGTTTGTCTTGAACCCTGCTCTCTTCAATTTGTTCGTGACGCCATTGGAGTTAACACTGAATATTAAGCTTGAGGGTAAACCCACAATAACATGTGCTACCTATCAATACTTTCATTTTTTTTTCTATCATGCTTAGTTTACTCTGGGGAGGAAGGAGGCTATCATTGTTTGGCACCCTATACTTGGATTGTAGAAGCCGCAGAATGGAAGACTGGTCAGTCGCCAAAACAGTTGAACATCGTTGGCCACAAAAATTTTGATCATTTTCATACTGCTTTTAGCACCCAGTATTTTCGGATTTGCACTATCACAGCGCTGCAGGACTAGTTGATGCAGAGTTCCTTAGTAGCAGTACGTATCCGGGTACCCCATAATTTTACTCGCGGCGAAACACTTCTTGGTTGCAGCCACCAGTTGCCAAACTGACACCCACTGTAAATCCTAACTGACACATGTTGCAGTTTTAAACCCTAGGTAGATTCTACTTAAGACGCAAGTAGTATCCTTGCATTTATTTGAATGTGTAGGCACTGTAATTTCTAGGCACAAATCTACACACTAACGTACGTTTGCAAGTTATGGCTTTAAATATCGATGTGTATATGATATAGGACTGTATGCATAGTTACTCCATACAATAAATCTTTAGAAAGCAGTAATAATGTGACGCAAATGAAGACCAGTGATCAGCGTCATTGCCAGTACTAGGTAATGGCTGCTCAATGTGCTTTTGATATGACAGCATACAACCGATACCGAAACTGCAGTTTTGTGGCCATGTAAAACCGAAACCTACGTCAAAAAATAAAACCGACCCTATCTGTAGTTGTCGTCGAGACGAAAAATCTCGACCTTTTCTCGACCCTCGTGAGATGAGATGAGATCGTTTGTTTACAAGTCGAGTAGAGGTCGAGATAGGACGAGATCTACGGGATGAAAAAATGCACATTGTATCGACTTTGTCTTGACGTTTACAGTACTCGAAATGGACGGTTGCATCGCAATGTGTCCCACACATTTCCTCTTTAGCAAGGCAAAACTAAATTGGCTTCAAATTTTTCAGTACAACTGTCGTTAAATGAACCTTTTTATTAGCGTATTCATATTCGTGACATGGCAATTACTGATGGAATATCATAATTCCTCTCTTTTAAACAGGCCGTGTGAAATCGGAAAAAAGACGCAAGAGCCAATTTAAAGTGGCATGGCACCATCTTGCGACAGCTTGCGATATTGTTAACCTTTATAGCTTGCTCCCAGGTGCACGAGGACATACCAAATTTTCACTCAAAGTTAAAGAGGTCTTAACTTATTTGTTTCATTAAAAGAAATGTCGTTATGCATTATGCATTCCTTTGCTTGGTGCCAGCAAGTGCTAGATATGGGTCGAGGTTGCCAGATTCTACAGACTTTCAATCGGTGATAGTGTCACTTTAACCTTACGTGTGTCAGCCACGATCGGTTAAGCATAGCAAACTGAAAGTGAAACAGAACTGACATGACTGCTAGTATGTCGTTTGTAATAAAGAAATCCACGGGAAAAAATCTGTAGTTTGTTTTTTTAATTCATAGACTCTTGGTTGAGGTGTGGACGATCTGCTTAAATGACCTTGAGACGACCATCTGGACACAAAACTAAACAAACTTAAAAGTCGAGAAAGTTGTGAAATGAGTGTAAACGAGATGAGATTTTTTTTTAGTCGAGACCAGACAAGAATTTTTCAAATATCGGTTATTTCGACGGCTACCCTGCGAAAGTCCTCGAATTTTAGTTCTAAACTTCTGGATTTCTTATCAAAGTTTCAGTACACGTCCTGTAATTAGCCATGAATTGAGATCAACCCTCTCGAATATCAATACAGTAGCAGTCTCCACTTTGCTAACTGACCATTCTCAGCCAATATGTCTTGCACGACACGTTTTTAAAATGTATGCATTTATTGCATGGTATAATTTTTTTAGCCCCAGTATTATTACAGAAACAATAATTGTATAGCCCTTGTAAAGCTAAGCACAATGCCACAAACTGTTCTTCTCTAACTTGTACTGTCCCCATGATGTCTGTGTGTCATTCCCTACAGGTAGTCACTGTTTGGTGTGTAGGGCTAAAATTCAAATTGGCAACTTGATTTTCACTCGCGAAACGGCGAGTGGTGACCGACATTGGAGAGGGTTGAGACGTACTGCCTAAGTGTTTGTCGCTAAATGTCTCTTTAATAGTGTGGTAATAAGGTATCCATGTATAGGTGTGCATGGTCGTAAGGCACAATGTGTGTATTAAAATAAATGGTGGCTGGGTTTGTATTCCCCCTTTTAGTTAAGTGTTTCATGCAGAAAGGGCAAGGTGTGCAAATAGAGGTGCTCTTTAACCTCAGTTTCTTCCATTTTATTTTTTTCATACCAGGATATGCACAATTTTGCAGCACTAAGTTGCACACATTTTGACTGGATTTTTTGTTATTCCAGGTTTCTGCTGTTTTTGTGTGATATGGTAGAATTCGACACGTCGACAAAAACAAGCTTTATAAGGTATTAATCTTGTTCATTTATATTCCGATTCCTGAAACAAGTCTGGTGAGCGTGAAAGGAAAACATTTTCATAAAATTCAAACTGTGAAGTGTGAAAATGAGTAATAACGACGCTGTAACACCCGATGTAGGGTTGCTTATTAAAAGTTTGATGGAACTTCGTGATCGGGTCATTTCAAAAGAAAAACAATTGAATGCTCAGTTAGCCAAACTGTCCGAAGCATCACAAACGCTGCAGGGAGAGTTAAAGTCTGTTGAAGACCTTCATCAAAAAATGCAGGCAGAATTACACTCTGTGCAGCAGTTAAAATGCAGGATAGCAGAATGTAAGTGTGATTATAGTTCCGTAATGGAGACGGTAAGCCCACCATGTAAGAACATAATGGAGGGTACTGAATCTGAAACAAACCCAGCATTTGAAGAAGTTGGGGATTCCTACAATGCCACTGAAATCCCGATGATGATGTCAACAGATGCCGTACCAAAACAAAATGAGACTCAAACTTCTATTGTTGAGGTTACGATGAATTCTGAAAAGTGTAAAAAATGCGAGAGAGTTAATACAATAGGGGAGTGCCACAGCGAAAAGGTTTCAGATGAATTTAATCATATTTCTGAAGGGAGAAGATGTTTTCATTGCAAGGAAACGGGTCATTTGAGGTTGGAATGTCCAAAAAGGTACCAAAATAGGATAAACGCTTTGAAACGTACCTTAATTGAAAGTAAGGGGAAAACAAACCCAATGTCCGAAGAAGTTGTGCATGTTCATAACACTGAGAAGCTGATGGTGTCAAGTGACTCCATACCCGAACTGCTGTCGTCAAGTAAATCCATATCCGAACTGCTGTCATCAAGCGACACCATATCCGAACTGCTGTTGTCAAGTGACACCACATCTAAACTGCTGTTGTCAATTGACGCCATATCCACACAAAACACGACTCAAACTTCTAATGTTAAAGTTGGGGTAAATGAAAAAAAGTGTCAAAAGTGTGGCGCCGTTGGTCATATAATAGGGGAATGCAAGGGACAGGCCCCAGTAGAACAAAACTCACTGCATATTTCTGAAGAGGTGAAAAATTGCTTTCATTGCAAGAAAAACGGTCATATGAGAAGGGAATGCCCAAAAAGGTACCAAAATAAGATAAATGCCTTAAAACGTGCCTTAATTGGAAGTAGGGGGAAAACAAACCCAATGTCTGAAGAAATTATGCACGTGTCTAACCATGCCACTGAGAAGCTGATACTGTCAAGTGACACCGTATCCAAACTGCTGTCTTCCAGTGACACCACATCTAAATTGCTGTCGTCGATTGACACTCTATCCAAACTAAACAGGACTCAAACTTCACATGTTAAACTTGGGGTAAATGAAAAGTGTCAAAAGTGCGGCAGCGCTTACCATACAATAGGGGAATGCAAGAGAAAGGCCCCAACAGAAGAAATTTGCTTTCATTGCAAGAAAAAAGGTCATAAAAGAAGTGAATGCCTAAAAAGGTATCGTAATAGGCTAAATGCCGAAAAACGTGCCTTAATGGAAAGTAAGGGAAAGGATACTGGTGCAAGAAATGAATGTCTAAAAGGTTACGGAAATTGGATAACTGCCGAAAAACATCGCCTAATAGAAAGGAAAGGGAAAGATATTGGTATAAGAAATGAATGCCAAAACAAGTACCAAAGTAGGATAACGGCCGAAGAACGTGCCCTAATTGGAAGTAAGGGGAACCATACTGGTATCACAGCGGTTCAAAACATAAAACAAAAATTTGCAGAGGAGAGAACATGCTTTCATTGCAAGAAAAAAGGTCATCTAAGAGCTGAATGCCAAAGAAGGGTCCAAAATTACAAAGCCGCTGCAAAACGAGCCCAGAGTAAAGTCGCCAAAAGAACTTATCCTAATTGAAAATAAGGGAGAGGGTGTCACCTGTGAACAGTCTTGATGATGCCAGAATAAATTCGGTAGGGCGGCAAGGTTTGACAAATTGTTGACTTTTGGTGCAGCTGGACCTCTTAGTAAATCTAATAAACCAAGACACCACGACTATCATCGACATTTACATATTTGTCTCCCCCGATACATTTTCCTATTGACCCTTTTCACCAGCTTTGTTCTCAAGCTCAATTGCCAGTTTTTGTTTTTTCTTACCGCTTTACCATTGTCTATTAATGTTTACCTTTTTTTTCCTGTCATCTTCGGGAAATAGGAGTAAAAAAGTTCTTGAAATTTTCGTGAAAAGTGTATTTCTTCTAAATGGCATGCAGGTAGAATAATCACTAATTATTTTATCACAATTTAAAGTTAAATTTGAAAACAAAAATTATATTTTTTTGATGTTTTATGTAACGTTTAACCATATACTGATTAAGATATCTTAAAAAACCAAAACTGTTAAAAAGTAACGCCAAGTTCCAAATGGTTCGGCCTTTCAAAGGAGTGATATCAACACACCAAAACATTCACCAACTTATCGCACCGAATAATGCTTTGGATGTTAAACGAAAATGATGTGAACATTGCTACCGAAAGTAGCAATAGTTTTCTTTTAACCTTCGAACTATTAGTCGGTGCTATTAGCTTGGCGAATGTTTTGGTGTGTTGATATCACTCCTTTGAAGGGCCGAACCATTCGGAACTTGGCGTTTCTTTTTATCAGGTTTTGTTTTTGATATGTTATTAAGGTTACATGTGTGTCAGTTGTTGGATTTGAACTGGCTCCTGGACTCCTTTTTTTTTTACCTAAGTATACGATGCCGACTGAACGGCTCTTGCGGTAGAGGGTTAGTTGAACCAAAGTTAAAACAGGAAAGAACATGTATAAGCTTTCCTATAAAGTTTTATACATCACAGTGTTCCAACAGTGTTTAGTCCACGTGAAACCGTACTGCTGCAGTAAACCATTTGACATGTAAATCAGATTAAACCATTGCAACTGCCAAAAAAGGGTAGATCATTGAAAAGGGGAGTAAGTGTAGGTCTATTGAAGCCCTGAATGAGCGACTGTTCTCTCAGCTCATCTACACATTGCACATTTGAAGGATGCTGACCAAACTTCAACTCGTACATTAAGAAAACGGTAGTCAATACCTACTGTCTCAAAGAAAATGCATGAAATTCTAAAGGCCGATAGGCTCATTTTACTTGGTAAATTTCAAATTATAAAGAAACATGCTTACACTTTACCAAACAGTCCTTCTAGCCAAGTGTGGTTAAGGGGAAATTTTCGACAGTTTGTATTTGGTTTTCCAAAATCTGTTCCATCAGGCTGATTCGTCCACGAACTTTTTCAAAACTTATGCCGACATGTTGGTGTTGGCGTTGTGAAATTTGAACCTCGCGCTGCTGCTGTCCTGTTATTTGTTGTGGCGACAGTGGCTCCTTCTAGCAAAACAAGGAGGAGCCACAGTCGCCTCAACAAAGAACAGGACAGCAGCAGCGTGAGGTTCAAATTTCACAACACCGACACCAACATGTCGGCATAAGTTTGAAAAGGTTCGTGGACGAATCGGCCTGTGAGATTTTGGTAAGCCAAAATACAAACTGTCGAAATTCGCCCTTAACCACTCTTGGTTTGAAGGACTATTTTGGTCATATGTAACGGTGTTTCTTTCTAGTTCGAAAGTGCGTGAGATACATAGATCTGCAACACTGCTTGGAAGTGTCTTCAGTGAGTCGAATCTGTAGTTTTTTATGTTCAAAACAAGATATCTTTGCCTCAGTTGACATCTGATTTGAAAACGGATACATAATTGCAAGCTCTTGGCCAAATACCAAGAATGTCATTGAACCCTCTTCAAACCAGTTTCACGCAACATCACGTCATCACAAAAATTGCTTTTGCCATCCAGCGAGTTCTGTTTAGTGTGCCTGGTCTGCGAATAGCAACCTGGCTTTTCCCAACGATTAGAGTAGAAAGGTAACTTAATTGTTGTAATCGTCTCGAGGGTGATGTTTGGCCACAATTTCTGGTTGATCACATATAATTGTCTAAAATGTATCAGCTGCTTCTGTAAATGATTTTTGCTGTTGCCTAGCTTCATGATGGTTAAGCTTAAACCAGTTTTATCTGAATCATTTGAAAAACAAAGTCCTGTTGATGGAGCAAGGCAAACACTTCAAATAATGTTGACGACAGGTCAACCAACAAAAGGTTTCGCTCAGTTTTGGCTTTGAGAACAGTGCAAGCTCTATTATTTCTTCCAATATTAACAGCTATTGTGTAGAAGCACATTCCATTGAGAGAATTACATTTCCATGACTGCAATAACTCAAAAGTGCATCTGCTGCTAATTTACCAGTTCCAAATATAATTTTGGAACTCCCAGAAGTAGATCCATCAAGCAGTGAAGATATTAGCACAGGTAAATTGTTAACCTTCTCAGTCTCATTACCTATGATATCTGGTATCTCGTAGTTTACCATTTCAGTGTGCGATAGATTTGGAAGGACTGAAGTCTGCTTCGATTTTCGCTGCAATCTCTTGACGAAGATGTTGACTGTGAACAGTATTTTTTGAAAGTATTACTCACAGTTCAGAGGATGATGAGCTAACTGCTTCATTGACCACAGAGGCCATAGTCATTGTGGACTTTCTAATGCTAGTATTTGTTCGATCCAAAGCAGCTGCAACTTTCATATGATATGGTGTATAGCTCATCGAGGGTTGAACTGGTCATGACTTTTGGGAGTTGTACGAGCTGTAGCTGTTTTTCTCTTAAAATAATCATTCTCTGAGTCTTACTCTGTATTCAGATTTTTATCAGACTCTTTCCTTGATTCTTCAGTGCCTAATACAGTTTCAGTGGGATGTGTGGTTAATGCGGTCACGTTTGTGCTACCCGGAATTCCCGAATCTCCACTAATTGGCTTTGCTACAATAGCTAAGCACTTTTCAAATCTGTTGTTAAGTTCAGCAGAGCACTTTTCTTGAAAAGTTCTTGTTTACTGACCCAATTAAACTTATTCGAGACTTTTTTCGCAACCATAGAAACTGTAGTCATGATTCTTTATATTTTTTGCTGCTTTAGCATGGCTGGTATCGAACAGCTTGTCTAAATAATCTCTGTACAGTTTCTGGTTTGCCTGGTCTCATTGTTTCATTTTTGATGCTTCTTCGCAGAAACATGTTTGTCTTAAATTTTTTTGATCTGCTGCTTCTTTCTTAATAGGCAGTCTAGATTTTTTTCCAAAGGGAAACTAGCTGGTCATGTACTAGAACGGCACTATCACCAATCCTGTTTCATCGATCTGTGCTAATACATGAAATATGCTATTACATCTCAACCTGATGGGAAACGAGCACCTGTTATGGTTTCAAGAGGGTGCCCTTGTAGTAGACATAGTCTAATTCAGAGCTATATTTACTTTTACAACTGTCGTTTTAGGCCCTAATCTTTAGTCACCTTTACGGAAAATAAACAAAATAGCAGTGTATAAGTGTTAAAGAGTACTAAAAATGTAACCAATTTACATTTGGGGGAGTTATAATTGTTAATATAGTCCACTATAAAGTGTATGGCATAACCCAAATTTTGCAGATATTTGATGGATTTGACTTTCCTCTTAACAAATTATTAGCCAGAAACAGCAGCAGCATCAAATGCCTGAAATAACATCCAATGGAACTTCCAGGATATACTAAGGAGGTAAAGACAAATCAGAATGTCCTATACAACACCTATCCAAAGTTCTCGGTTAATGAGACATCGTCGTATTAACCCAAAACTATGTTGTGATCGAGTATTTAAGTTACGGCTTAGTAGTAGCATATGTCCGACTGCCAGCAAAATGCACGCCCTACTGTGGCCTTGTGCACTAAGGCTAAATTCATTAGCTCCACAAACTCGAATGCAGCAAGGTGCACCAACCTGAGGCAAAACTTCGTGATAATCTAATTGGGTTTGAAACTGCAATATCGTCTACTCTTTCCAAAACAGGAGCAGCTTGACAGATCTCCTCACCATTATCATGCGCCTTGCAGGTAAGCATACCTGGCTGCTTTTCAAAGCCTCTTACTACACCTGGCAGCAGCTGTTTTTTTTTTATATCCCTAAGAAAACCTATGCTGCCTAGTTTTATTTCCATGAAACTGGCAAGCCCTAGAATGTTTATTGATCCCGGTGTTTTTAAATAAAGCCTTCGTTAACCAGCTGAAAGCCGTAGTGGGAGATTATAAATGGCCTGTTCCGACTGACGATCCTGGAAGGGTGGGAGGAGGGGGGGGGGCGGTTACAACAGTAACTAACTGGCCCCTCGGCTTCACGGGGTATAATGGATATTGCAATGCCAAATTTATTGCCGTAGTTGCAGTGTAGTTAATTTTTATAAAAGCATTTAAGAATGATGGTTAAAATTATCAAAAGGCATGACTTCCTAAGGTCGGACCAGGTATTTCAATGTCTTAGTGTGCATAGGTTGTGGAATCAGGTGAAAAAGTTTACATCACCCATTCAAATGTTAACTGCAAATAAAAAATAATAGTAAACAAATAAGTATATCAAATCCGGTAAAGATAGAATTTGTAGTTGTTTGAACACGATCGGAGAATATTCCCTAAATGCCATATAGAACGTAACTGCCTCCTTCTGCTGTTTACTGAGATACCCTTGATTGGTTTTGCTAGTGTTCATCCAAATAAGCACACAATAATAGTTTAGGTTTGGCTAGACAAGACTGTAGTACATTAGTTTTAAAGAAGATGATGACAGCACATGAGATAATTTATGAATTATTCTGGCACTGCGAGAGATTTTCTGAGTAACAGCACCAACATGATCATTCCATGTGTTTCTGGTTAATGAAGGCTTTATTTTAAAAAGATGGGTACAATATAAGGCTTTTGATATTAACCCTTTGCGTGCCGCGAACGTCACATGATGTCCTCACTAAATGCTACTGGGAGGCCGTGAACGTCAAATGACTTTCGTGAAGTTCTTTTAACTCTCGCGTGGTTTTTCAGCCAATGATCGCTCGTTTCACATCGAAATTTGTGCTAGAGCGTGACGTCGTAGTATTGGCTAGCCAACCCATGAGGTTTCGGCTTTTATGAGTCACTTTGGCTTTCGTAGGCTATTTTTAAGTAGCAATAAACTAAACTCCTGCCTTCAAATTTACATTCTTAATTTAAAAGGACATTCCTCCCAGCGCCATTTTTCTCCATCCCCCACATCAAGTACGGCCCCAAAGGTTTATTTACTTACCGTTAGTCAATCCCTTGGTAAAAATCCGTTTTAAAATGCGGCGTCTAGGAGATTTTCTGTTGAATAATTGTTAACTATATTTACTGAACGTATATGATAGTTTGCACGCTTAAAATAACCACGACATTTCATCTCTGTGTGTGCATGTGCTAATTTGCTGATAATTACCATGAGATATAAAATATAAATGAATAATGCAATAAAAATTAATATTAATTATTCCAATGGATGGCGAAGCAAAATTATAAGACACTAGCTTAGAAATTATAAATTGTGATGTTAAAATACTAGAATCATTCCGGTTTGTGACGACATCAATTAATGTGTTCATGCTGGTTCGTGTATTAGGCGCAATGCCAACTGAGTCAGTAGCTGCGTTCTTCGCTGCGACGAATGCATCTACTATCTCGGTTGACCTTGGCGATGATATACGCGCGGATAGTGATCAACGGTGGCTGTTATAAGGCAGGCCGAATGTGCCTTTAAAATAGTGTTAAGAACATATTGGACGGCTTTCCGTATTGGGTAATAAAACAAGGAGTCACAGGTTCTTTTTAAACATTATTAATTTAAGAATGGTATTTAAACAAGGACGCACCAACAATGCATCAGTAACTTCGACGTGTTGTTTGGTACAGAAATGCTGAAGGAGGATAGAAAATTAATATGCGATTGACGATTGACGTGTGCAGTTGGAAAGGCAGCATAAACTCAGGACACTACTATACATTCTGAATGCACATCACATATAAAAAAAAAAACCCATCTCCTAACTTTTGCTACTGCGATACGGCAAATGAGCGATCACGCGATCATGTTAGAAACGGCCAGATAAGGATTTCTCATCTGACGCTATTATTTTTGTTTAAAAAAAAACCTGATAGTTTCGTTGCGCTTTAACGCTTTTTAAATCAGCGAACACCTTACTTTGCAGTAAATCCAGCATTAAATTATTAAGAGGGGTGGGGGGAGATGGGGATCGTACTGCACTGAGGATACGTAAGGCTGATTACTTTAAATTTATTTATTTACTCTTTTTTTGTGTAGCCAACGATAAAATAACACACAAAAATGTCACACCACAATTTCATGCAGCTAGATTTTGTTTAAGCTTTGCTGCTTAGGTTTTGTTATATGCTGGGTTTTTACTGCAAATCCAGTTTTATATTTGAACAATCAAGTTTAAAAAAAAAAGACAAAAAATAGCCTCCCCTCCCCCCCTCCACGCACGCCAGTTTTACACGCAATTCAGCGACATTTAAGGCTAAACTAACGCTGCTACTACTGTTCACCGACTTATTCATTCTAGAGTTGCGGGCTTTTCAAATTGTGTTTTTTTTTAATACCAAAAATTGTTCATCCATACGACATACCTTTGCTAGATATACTTCTTTCACCTTCTCTACTGTACTTCCACAAAACGAAGTATATGTAGATTATTCCCCTGTAGTTGGCGCAGTTTATTTCTCCCGACCGCCTGCCACACGTACAATGCAGTTTCGTCTCCAAACCCGAACGATCCCGAAGTCTTTCTCAGAAGGTGTAGCCTCTAACCGACCCTCGACCCATATTTCGCCGTCGTTTTTCATAACCGCCACTGCCATTTTATACTAAAATTTTCGAAAATCAGACATGTAACACTGATGTCACAACACTGTGTGTACTATGGACGACGGTTTCGCGTTGATAGACCTCGTTGGAGGGTACCACTTTGTTTTTTCTAATTACAAAATCTGTGAAATCCCTAGTGTTTTGATATTTTACACTGAAACTGTCCCACCAACATGATTGAATTTCGTCGGATCAGAATTGAATAAATGTGTCTGGTTTTTGAGGAGATGTCGCTGACTTAAATCAGCTACCCCCGTTTTTTGGCCACAACCGCATTAATTCGACGTGTGACACGTCGAATTAAAAAAGAACCTAATTTAAAGTAACATTGTTTCTATCTATTTTTCATTACGTAAATAGTTGTTAAGAGCTGATGTCGGTTGAGCTGCTGCCTCCTACTAAGATGAGGGGCTTTGAAAAGGAGCCAGGTCGACTGCCTTGTGAAGTGCGTGGTCATGCTGAAGCTCTGGCAATCTGCTCCTTTTTACTTCCTCTGTTGGAAAAAGTTGATGCATTTAGTTTCAAACGCAATTCGATTGTCGCAAAGGTTTGCCGCAGGTTGATGCTCCGTACTGCATCTGAGTTTGTGGAGCTAATGAATTTGGTCTTACACACGCCAGATGGTGTATGAAGCCACAATAAAGCATGCACTTAGCAGGCATTCAAACACACGCTACAGTTAAGGCAGAACTAAAATACTCTATCATAAAATAATTTGGGTTTGATAGGTCGATACCTCTGCAACCAAGCATTTTTGGATATGACATTTTGACTTGTGTCTAGCTCTTTAGTATGCCCTAAAGGTTTGTAGGTGTTATTCTGATGAACCCTGTATATGCTATATATGGTGAATATGAGGGGAGGGACCTCTAAATATTTTTCTAAAAATATGAAATTTTACCAGGAATATTCTATACTATAAAGAAACTTTTTAGACGTAGTCCCACGACATTTTCAAGATTAAAATTTTTTGTGATTTTTCGGGACAAGGTAAGGTGGGGCTAAGCTTCAATTCAAGGATCAGGTATGCACAATGTGTAATGAACATTGAGGTATAGAAAATTGGCGTTTAGACCATTTGAAAGCTAATGAAGAAACCTTTAAAACACTGTTTGATACATTAATATCCGTCATTTAGCAGAAGAATACGTATTGCGAAAAGTCAAACTGAACATCCTTTGTTCAACCATATTCGGTTCGGCTTTAGCACAGTCCTACTGTGTGGGAACCGTTGTTCAGCGAAACGTTAATGTGTATTGCAAAACATACGTGTAGTTTGGTTTATAGAAAGTTACCGCTGGTCTCACTGCAGTGGAAAACTATAGACAGTCAATTAGCTTAAAAAAAATTTAATCATCCTACTTTTTATCCCCTACTGTGAAAAGTTCCTCGTAGGTTCACAAAACATTGCTGTAACAGCTAAATTTGTTATCCAGTTTTTATTCTTGTGTGGACTTAAGAACGAACGTGTGGGGAAAAAAGTATTACTTTTTCTGTTGTTTGTTAACATGTGTCATCCTGAGATATGACTAGCAATCCTGAAGCATACGAGTTTCTAAGGTCATTAAAAGTTAAACATTTTTTGATTTCTATTGTGTGTACTGTTAACATGTAACATCCTGTGATGTGACTGAAGTAATCTAAAAACATATTAGTTTCTAAGGTCATTCAAAGTTAAACATTTTTTTTTTTATTGTGTGTTAACATGTAGCATCCGGTGATGTGACTGTCAATCTTGAAGCACCATAGTTCCTAAGGTCGTTCAAAGTTAAACATTTTTTTTCTATTGTGTGTTAAGATGTATCATCCTGTAATGTGACTAGCAATCTTGAAGTATATTCGTTTTTTAAGGTAAATTTAAAATTAAATTTTTTTTTCTGTTGTGTGTTGACGTGTATCATGCTGTGATGTGACTGTAGCATTCTTGAAGCATATTAATTCATAAGGTCATTCAAAGGTAATCAGTTGGTTTACAGGAGCATGCGTGAGTCATAAACTGTTGCAGGCCGAAGTAGTTTATGTGAATTCTGGTACCACTGCTTAAATTTGTATTTTAGCCAAATTTAAAGCCTCTAGCTTAAACCACAAAGAAATTATCAAGCAAACACTCAAAAACATTAAATGCAAGATGGCGATATGGCATATCAGTAAAATAAGCTCTTCAAATTTTGAACTTTTTGTCTCAAAAGGAATGTGCCCGATTGAATAAATAAAAATCGAACAAAATGTTTGGTTGCTGGGGCTTAAATTTCTTGCATCACGCGGCAAGCCAAACAGTTTTCTTTGCAAGACTTAAAGAGACTTTGAGATATTCCCAGACCAATGGATGACATAAAAATAATTATGCTAATACGACCTTAGTTATTCAGCAGTGATTTTAGACGATGGTTATTCAAATGCCATTCCTTTGGGAAAAGAAAAAAGAAGTAAAAAAGCTTCTGTTTTTTTATCTCACTGAATGAAAAGTCACATTTATTATATTTCTGCTCCTAGACAAATTATTTTGTAAACATCATTTAATAATCTACTCAGTAAAAAGTAACATTTGTTTATTTTTCTTGTAAATTCTGTATATTGTGCACACCCATCATTTCAATCGGGGGGTTATGTTTGTGATAATCCGGGTACTACAGTAGTAGTAGTAATAAATATTAAAATTAAAATAAAACCAAAACGTATGAGTTGTCTCGTGATCGATGTCCTGCATGTACTGATTTCTCACCGAGGTGTGTCTTGGGCTTTGTAGTTAGTTGAGCTGAAATGTCTCTGGAGAAAAACTTGCAGTGGGCTGAAGAAGATTACCAGTTTTTCCTGAAATTACTGCACAGATTAACGGCCATATTCACAGAACACCCTTCATCATGAACTCAAAGGTGAATTGACCAAGGGCTAAAGTTAACACTTTAGGGTCAACGCACCAAGGGCATTTCAGAATGGCAATAACGTCGCCCTTGATCAGTTCGTCCTCGAGGGCCTGAATCAGCGCAACACGCGAAGATACGTTGTGGGCAGTTGAAGGCCGCCGTGGACAAATTTTAGCCAAATTTCTGCCGTTTCGCCAATTTTTTACTGATTTTGACATTCCAATACATAATTTTAAGCGTCTCGACGAGACCTTTCCATTGGCGGAATTGCCAGTTCAATAGGGTAAAGCACTGAACAGTTATTTAATAAAATCTAATAAACTTGTAGGTAACCATATCATAAAAACAGATTCACTGCAGACCATTTTTCCCCCGACAATTGGTGTCGCAAACAGTGGCAGAAAGTTCTGCTTTTGGGGGGATGGGGGGGGGGGGGCAGCTGCCTCGTTCTGACGTTACCAACCTCTTTCGGCTGCCAGTAAATGCATACTCCAACTCTACTCCCCATAGCCACTGACAAACGGCGGCCATAAAATTAACTCCCAATTCCAGGAAAAATGGACTGTTTGTATGTACTCAATGATTATTGCAGAAAGTGAACGCAAATTGTGTTTGAAATGTTCAATGTGCATGTGTGTGTATATGTTAGTGTGTGCTTAATTTGTGTATTATAAAGGTTTTTTTTTTACATTTGTCAGTATTTGTTGTTTTGTATTTTAAGTCTTTTTCGTGTGAGTGGCTACATCTGTATTTTTTGTGCATTTATAATTTCAGAAACAAGCAGTCTCATAGTTAAGGCAGTGTTTTATTGTCTGTGTGTTTGATGTTTTAGTTTGAGTGAGCAATTACGTGTTCATTTTACTTTGTATCTTTAATCTTTCCATTTTGTGGACGTTACGCTGTTTATGGCATCTGTTCTATATGTGTTTTTCGGTTTAGGTTTGCGTTCTATTACATGTGCGTGTATATGACACAGTTAGCTGATATCAGCGTTAGCAGTTCGTTGAAATTCCCTATGAACATACGAACCACATCATAAAGTCGTCTTCACCATATAATGCAGTCTTTATGTACGCCCGTTCCAGTTGTGTCTTCTGTTTGTCCTGACATAACAGGGCGGACGTCGCGAACAAGGCAGATCATTCCTGCTTATAAGGCTTTCAAGGGTGATACTTGTCACCCTTGGTTTTCGCGGACGTTGAGGGCGAGTTGGAGGGCCAACTTGACCAAGTGCGATTTTTGAAATCGCAGTTGGCCCTTAAACTGACCCTTACACAGAGTTGACCCTCAAGTGCGTTTTCTGAATACAGCTGTAAGAGATTTCTGTACATCAGTGGCAGTTACGATGCAATTTAATTTAAAATGAAAAATTGCGATATGTTTAGATTTTCTTTTGTAAAATTACGGCCGTATTCACAGAACACCCTTCATCATGCACTCAAGGGTGAATCAACCAAGGCTAAAGTTAACACTTGAGGGTCAACGCACCAAGGGCGCTTCAGCATGGCAAAACTGTGGCCCTTGATCAGCTCGTCCTCGAGGGCCAGCCCCCGTACAGAATCAGCGTGAAGCGCTACGTTACGTTGTGGACAGTTGAAGGCAGTCATGGACAAATTTTGGCCAAATTTCTGCCGTTTCGTCAATTTTTGACCGATTTTGACATTCCAATTCATCATTTTAATCGTCTCGACGAGACCTTTCCATTGGTGGAATAGACAATTCAATAGGGTAAAGTACTGAAGAGTTATTTAATAAAAACTAATAAACATGTCGGTATATCACTGCCAGGCCATCTTTTCCCCGACAATTGGTGTCGCAGACAGTGGCAGAAAGTTCTGCATTTGGGGCGGCCAGTTGCCGCGTTCTGACGTCTCCAACCTCGTTCGGCTCCCCCGTAAGTGCATACTCCAACACCATAGCCACTGGCAGCGACGGCCTTAAATTAAACTCCAATTCCAGGGAAGGACTGTTTTTACACCATGTCAGACAGAAAGTAAACGCAGTTTGTGATTGAAATGTTTAATGTGCATGTGTGCGTGTATATGTTTGTACGTGTGTGTCTAATATTTGTCTGTATTTGTTGTTTTATATTTTAAGTCTGTTTCGTGTGAGTGGCTACATCTGTATTTTGTGTGCGTTTATAATTTTATGAAACAAGCAGACTAATAGTTAAGGCAGTGTTTTATTGTCTGTGTGTTTGAGGATTTCCGTTTTAGTTCATGTGAACAATTACGTGTTCATTTTACTGTGTATTTTTAATCTTTCCATTCTTTAGGCGTTTTTCTGTTTATGGCTTCTGTTCTGTATGTGTTGGTTTAAGTATTCGTTCTGTCACGTGCATGTATATGACGCAGTTAGGTGAGAGCAGCGTTAGCAGTTCGTTGAAAAAATTCCCTCTGAACATACAGAACCGGATCAAAGAGTCATCTTCCACCATATAATGCTATAATGCAGTCTGTATGTACGCCCGTTCCAGTCGTGTTTTCTGTTTGTCCTGACGTAAATGGTGGACGTTGCGAACAATTGGCAGCTCATTCATGCTTGTAACACTCTCAAGGGTGATACTTATCACCCTTGGTTTTCGCGGAAACTGAGGGCGAGTTGGAGGGCCAACTTGGCCAAGTGCGATTTCTGAAATCGTGGTTGGCCCTTAAACTGGCCCTTACACAGAGTTGACCCTCAAGTGCGTTTTCTGAATACGGGTGTTAGTTACGCATTTCGTAGTCTTTAATTTTATTTCTTATTTGTGAAATATGCTAGTACGTAAATTTGGGTAGGGGAAGGGAAAACATCCAAGCAACTATCAACTGCTGTTATAATTAAAAAAGAGAATATTCATGTACTTACAATTTGAATTTTTGAGTTCATTGCTGTGCAAATATTCTTTTTTAGTTAGCAGTTTCACTCTTCGATTCAGTGCCAGATGGGAAATAAAAGTTGCGATTGAGACGGAAGTCTGCTGCTGCGGTTGTGTGTTGGTGAGCCTTTCCACTACTTCGAGTTGTTCCCTTGGTCCTCTCTTCTTTCGGGGAACCTGACGTAATGCGGTAGGTCCTCGGCCTTCTGAAGTAGTTCCTCTTGTGACTGAATCGTCATACGTGCGAAATGAAGACGTATTTTTTCATGCATTTGCGTGATGATGTCAGGTAAATCCCGTACTTCAGTTTGTGCACGAACTCTCTTGGTAGTTCCAGGTCGCCTTAAATGGTGTTCTGGATGACTGCCAGCCTTACGCGGTCAAGTAATGGCCTCTTGAAAGCTTGTCTTAGGGCCCACTTGGTGTCCTCCTAAGTCCCTTGTCTTTTCTCATAGTGCATACCACCTGTTTTTGTATTTGGCTTGCAGATAGCAGTGCATGATATTGTGCTAGTCAAAGGCTGCAGTGTTTTCCCGGTTAACTGTAAGGTAGTTGAATCAATCCATTTTTGAAGTCTGGGTTCATCACTAAGGGTTCCTGACTGGGTAACTGGCCTAAAGTTGCTGAAAGCCATGGCTGTTGTTTGGTGTGAAAGCCAGGGAGGTGGTTGATCTCCTTGACTTGCATTTACTCTAATGTTGTATTGTGTAAAATCCACTGGTTTATCATTTCTTTGATCGATTTGGCTCTCGTGGGCAAGTTGCGAGGTTGTTAATGACTAATAACGAGCTGTTCCCGCCTGTAGGGGGTGCTAAGAATTTCCCTGCATAGGGGGGGGGGGGGGGGAGTCGATAAGTAGGCTGCTATGGAACTCTTGTGCATGCATGCTCAGTGTATCGTCACTATGTAGTGAATCTTGTCTATTGATTGCTTTAATTTCAAGGCTTCCCCTCTTCTGTTAGCATTAAAATTCATTCACTCTGAGCCTTCAGATTTTCGGTTTGAACCTCGATGAGTGTTGATGTCTGTGATCGTGGTGCAATTATCGTGTTCATTTGAGATCGTGCATAAAATGTTCGACTCTGCATTGGCTTCAATCATGTTACCGCCTGCTGGCTGGGCGTGATATGGTTTTACTGACTGGTGCTGCCACCTAGCGGCAGATTGGGTAAAATCATGTGCTATCTAGCGACATGGTGCTATGATGTCTATTCTCACTTCTAATATAATTTGTAGCACTATTTAAATCGTCTAATAACTCAACCGTCAATATTTAGATACTTGTTTGGGATGAAAACTGGTAGTTCATAGCTTTTAATTACGAAAATTCGGTAGTTAATTCTTGGAAAATCAAAGTGGTAGATCATCGACGCTTTGCAGTTCTTAATCTATGGCTTATAACGCAATATGATGTCATGTGCGCACTTGCGCATTAAAGACACACTGGTTTTCTAATTGTACTCGTGCACTGGTGGGTGTCGGGTGGAAACCAGTTCACAAAAAGCAGTTCACATTTGGGCCAAAAGATCGGTCATACAAAATCGTTCCTTGACAATAACATCAACCAGTTGCTTAACAATTTACAAGATGTTGACCAACCCATTTCGTTCCCAAATTGATTTTTTGAAATTATAATTGAGGGGTGGGCACTGGCACTACTTCCTTCAGGTGGATCAATACACGTTTCCAATGGCTTCTGCTTCTTGTTTTGGGAGCGGTGCTTGTACACAATAAGAAATTTTATACAGTCTCAAATAATAAATGCATGTCGTCACATGAACTAATATTTACTCCTAACGTCTTTTCGGGACCCTCCGAAATGTCAATAATGTATCGATCTCGCCTGCATTTTTTGTAGTGGGTGATCGAATGCGGCATAATCGGTTCTCATGAACGCTGCACGTTTTTCAATTGTTGGCTGCTACAGGACTCACTGTCTGAGTTCTTTTTGCACTTTTGCAGTGAAGTCAGCCTGTTTGGCACCAACTGTTGCTGGGGAGACTCTTCTTGCCCCGTATAGCCTTTCCCCAGCAAGTCCAGGGTTCTCTGAGACAAGTTTGCTTGGTCAAAAAATCTTTATTTCAGGTACAAACATGACTTGCTCTTCGAGGGCAGCCTTCGTACGAGTGAGAGAGAGAATCTATGTGACCAGTTGGTACGCAGCCCGAGTTGAAACGAGAAAAAGCTAACTGAGGTGAGCTGGAGCCTTGTGGGCTTGGCAACCTCACTGCAATAGTCTTCCTGGTTCAGGTTATTGCTGCATACTTCGTTTTTAAACCAGTCCAGAAATCTTTCGGATTAACCTACTCTGATATTGCACTTTCTGTTGAAGGGTTACGACCCGCACCAGGAGGTGTTTGACTAGCTTCTCTTCATATTTCGGAAAAGTTGCTGCTGGCTTCGTAGTAGACCCATCATAAGTCCCATGTGCTAGTTGGGTCGGTCATAGTATCTGAACTGGCATTCAATTGATAGGGCGCTGACTACTGGGCTGTTGCTTCTTTCTTTGACACAGCTCGAGTAGCACATTGGGACGTTCAGTACGTAGCCGTCAAATGTATTGGACTAGGGACTGTAAAGGGTCAAGGATTCAAAAAATATGAAACTACAGTAACGCTCAATCTCACAGCACAGAGATCAATCAATTAAAGTTAAGTATTACCTCAGCAGACAATGACCAGTCATAATAATTTGTGCTGTCAAAGGGTTCAATGACGTATGCATGGGTGTTATTGACTGCAGCACACTCCAACATCTTGTTTCTGGTGTTGGGTTTTACGAAACACGACTTTTACGAAAATTTAAGAAGTCTTTCTGGCATAAATCACAGTTACAATTGGTTTTCACTTATGAAGTTGTTCAAAGTTTTACGTAGTAATTTCCTAATTTTGTAATGGCACCTGTTCACGCAGCCTGTGTTGCACAAACGCCGTTAATCGTACTGATGCGGTACAAAAAGTGCTCTTACTTAGTTAACTGATATTTACCGGTGTAATCAAGCCTAGCTCGTTGCCACGGTTCAAGACAGAGATTGATTCTTTCTTTAACCATGAGTTAGGGGCTTACAATTAAACTAAGTAGCAGTAACAGACTGCCACCACGAAATAATTAACGACTGCCACCACCAGGTAACAGACTGCCACCATTACTTGCAGCATACGTTAAAACTAGCCTATATAATAATTAGATTGAAGACTATGGAAACGCAACTTAGCATCTACGTGCAGTTTATTGATTGATGAATAATAAATAAGTGTTTACAATTTCATTTGTAATCTGGATTAGATTCATGACGTTCACAAGGAGTTCAAAGAGGTGAGTTTTACAAATTTAAAACATCAACACAGTTAAATTAATAACTACAATCGTTCATCTGTTCTACTCCGTTAAGAGTCTATTTTAACAAAATAGCAAGTAGAGAACAATCTCCTTGATTATTCAAACATGTGTGGCATCTGTCGACTTTCCACATGAAAAGTGCCTCTGGGGTCACCAGCGAGACAGGGTTGGTGCCAGGGCGCCCATCTTAAGGGGGCCGTCCATCTAGCATCGTCCCCCCGGCGCATGCCGATTTTGGCCGTGATCCGAGCACTTTTCATTTTTCCTGTGTTAGACTAGTTTAGCATTCAAAATGCCTCGCGTTTAGTCAGTACTTTAGAATAAATACGATTTAAAATCAGTCACTTTGAAAAAATAATTCAAAATTGAAAGCTGACCTTTTAGGAAGGGAGCCATGTAACCCTAACAGTTATGGGGAGAAAAGCTATGTTGCTACGTTTTACAATAAATTGCTAGTTCCCACGTAACAAAAAGAAGCGTAGTTACGTAATTAATTTCTAATAATAAGTCCGAGACATAAACTAACTACTGCCCAAGTTACTCTCTACCTTTGCCCATACTGGCGTTCGTCGAGTTTGAAGAATCCTGTCGCCCCTCGCACGATTATAGAGAATTGTAGCTTCTTGGTCTGAGCTATGCTGCCGAAGGTAAGTTTCGCCTGTGTTCACCTGTGTTATTTTATACTTGTGAAACAGCTCCTGGTTAACCAAGCATGGACTCAGAGGAATACGATGCATGCTATGGCCCTTGTGGTTAGCAGAGAGCCTACACTCAACTGCATCTAGCACTGGTTGGCCTAGATTGATCGCACCATCTAATAGTTCGAAAGCTAAATGAAAACTAGAATATTGCTATCGCGGTAGCAATCTTCAAGTTTCCATTTAACGTCCAAAGTATCATTCGGTGCAATTAACTTGGTTCATAGGATTAATCTTGGTGGCCTTTCCCTGGTTAAATCACTACTTCAAAGGCTGACATTTTTTGGAAACTTGGCAGCTTCTCGTATACCAGTTTTGGTTTTGGGAGGATATCGCAACTTTCATAGGACTATAAATGTACCAAAGTCATACCGTCTTATCATTTTTTTTCTGGAGGAATTTTATAAATTTACACGTTTATATTTAATCGTATGTAGTCATGTACATGTAAAATTCAACAGTAACAGTAACAATTAATATATATTCTTATCTGCTTCAGGTGGCGACACACTAGCATGTATTTACATTAATCAACAAACATGGTGCATGACCAAGACTAACTTCTTTAAAAAAAAAAATAGGTTTTTTTCCTACTTGATTGTATCCTGTGCTCACGATCTGCATTTTGTTTCCTACTCTTATTTCCAGCAAATTTGTCCCTCTCATTGTTATGGCGCAGATAACTAAGTTTGAATTCATGTACCGTAAAAAAAAATCAAACCTTTGCAGTAAAAGATACCCTGTCTCTAAGTAACAACGTATTTCGACAATTAAGTACTAAAACCAAAAGAGTGTAACACTTAAGAATCTGTTAGAATCTGCTGTTGGATGAAACACAAACAATGGTTACAACAATCATTTTGCACTTACGCGCCACTTCAAGGCCATGTGCTTCTAGCTGCAACCCCCATTTTATAAAAAGTCACTAATCCATGTTACTCTTTATCTGTTTGCCAAAATTTAGATTTGCCAACTTTCCTTAACAAGCTGTATACGTCCCTTTATACCCTATGGGAGTTAACATGGGAGCCGTGCTCTCAGCCAGTAGCACAAATCAACGTTGTTGAGGGGACTTTTTCTCCATAAAGGACACGTTCCCACACTTTAATGTTGAGGTTTTCTTCATTACTGGATCCAAGACACCTGATCAACAATATGCAAAGATTTCTACCGCATGGAAAATTTACACCAGTGTGCTGAAATCATGTACAAGCTTCACGTTAAAACACGCAATCTGCTAGTGAGCCGCCATCCGACAACAATTAAGCTCCAACAACAATTAAATCTTATCTATTTATTCGCTACCCATTAAAGTTCACGTTTAACAATGCTAAACCCAACATTTAAACAACTGACTTTTATTTAAGGGACCTAAAATGCTTTTTGTTCCTAATTCTCTCCTTATACAAACTTGCAAAAGGAACAAAAAATCCAAGAGAAAAAAATCGCAGAGGTATATTTTTTTTTACAAAAAAAAACTTTAACTATTTACTTTAAACACCACTACAAGAGTTACATAATTTAAGATTACTAGCTGTACCCCCGGCATAACATACGCCGGTCTAGCTGGTTCCCGAATACCTAATTACCGGTCGGAATGGCACCTACCCCTCTCTATCTCCCCCCCCCCCCCCCCCCCCCAGTATCCTCCTGCCTCCCTCCCCCACATTCTCCCACTGTATGGTCAGATTGATCCACCTCCCTGGTCAACCCATTTCCCCTTTCTCGCTTCAACTTCAGTAACATACGCACACATATGAATTTGCTCAGTGCCACCAAAGCCTATTATTTAAGATTATTCTTTCCTCCATTAAACTTACCTTCAGAACAATAACTTTTTTATTTAATCCCAAGTTTTAGTTTTAAAATTGTTAAGAATTGCTAAGGGTAAACTCTTTATTCAATCCAAAAAAGAGAAATTACCCTAGCTTCTGGCAATTATGTTTATCCTAAAGTCTAAAGTTTTCCACTTTAATAACCCATTTAGGTAAATTCTATAATTTGTATCCTTACATCAAACAACAAAATTATTCAGTTTTTATCGCACACAAAGCAAAAGAACACTGTATTTAAATTTAAAGTTTACAGTTGTTCCTTTAACCTAAAATATTAGGGGGGAGGGGGATTAAGGGAAAGCAGAAAAAAATTAAATTTTACATGGACATTACATCGACGAGGACTAAAAAAAATGCCAGAGGTCCCGGGTTTAAATTCTGGACAAGCCTCAGTTTTGTGAGGCGTAACTGGTTTATAGGAGCGTTAGGCCCTAGTTATAAAGTAAGAACCCAAACAACATGACACACAAATAAATTAGTCGGTTTGTTTTGAGTTGCTATGGTTAAAAATCAAAACTGGCTTGAACAACTGGAGCTAATATTGATGATACGGTTTATTATAATATAAATTATGATATAAAAATTTGTTCAAGATACCAACTCTGTTGCTCGAAACAACTTAATTTCAAAAATACACTTAAAGTTAATGTCGACTCTAGGCTTCAGTAATAACACAGGTGCAGTAAAACCAAAATGACGTGGATAAACTTGAGAACAATATGAATAGTAGTATGTCGCGCTCGAATGTACAGGGTGATCCAACTAAAGTATTACTAGCCGATATCCTGAGAATGGCTAATGAGAGAATAATGATAGAAATGCGATGGTGGGTGTGATGGGGACGTTTACACGAGAAAAAAAGGAATGACCGTGAATTAATATTTCAAGGTCATCCTCGTTCTATCTTCCAAACGAGATACGATACGGCAAAAAAGTAAATTAGAAAGTTGGAAGCAAGGACACAATATGACCTACAAAAAAAAAACAGATTCAAAATTGGTTAATAAATAAATAGTTACGATGATGTTTAAAAGGTAACTGAACTTGCTGGTTGCACTGTAGTGAAGCCAACTTCTTGGCAGTTTGCTTTATTAGGCCGGGTTTACGCAACGAATCGCCTTTGCATTCTCGCAGCTAGAATTTAATCGCAATGGCATAGTTGTCGTTGCCATGGTAACGACGCTATCTGGATTAGCTAAATCCGACATCGTTTGAGTAAATGCTTTGTCTTATAATCCGTGGCAACAAGATAATGAATTCCTCCTGATGAAATGTTCACAGTCCATTCTGAACTCGCATTATTCAGTGTTTTCATTGCGAGTCGGCAGAGCTAAAACCGCCGCCATGTTGGAATTTCAGATGATTTCTAGCTTCTAGCTGCGAGAATGCAAAGGCGAGTCGTTGCATAAACGCGCCCTTACAGTGTAGCCAGCATGTTCAGAGTTAGCTTTTAACCATCATCGTAACTATTTTATTTATTATCCAATTTTGAATCTGTTTTCTTGGATGGTCGTATTGTCTGCCTTCGTCCAACTTTCTAATTTACTTTTTTGCCGTATCGTATCTCGTTTGCAAGATAGAACGAGGATGACCTTGAAATATTAATTCAAGGTCATTCCTTTTTTCTCGTGTAAACGTCCCCCATCACACCCACCATTGCATTTCTATCATTATTATTCTCTCATTAGCCATTCACAGGATATTGGCTCGTAACACTTTAGTTGGATCACACTGTACATATGGGTAGGTAACATATTTTTCTTGTGTTAGGTGTTCGCTCAATAATTTCATGGTTGTTCTCCCAAACAGACATACGAGGCTTTCCTGAAAAACACTAATGGAAACGGGAGGGAAGACCACTACGAAAATCGGAACTCAAAGAGCAAACAGTTAATCATACGTCCCAATACGGTTTAAATTTGTCACCATTAAATTCAATACGTAGTTGAAAACTCCATTTGCCGTAAGTTGATAAACTCTGTCCATAAGAAGCCATGCAAGCAAAAATAGCAATATGAACAACAGTTTGCGGGAAAAAACGCACGCAAATTATGACTTTTTAGCTATTGCATACGGGTGAGTTCATTACAAACAAACGGTAAACCAGCATACGAGTATTGAAATAATTACCTCCTTAATGACTGAAAATTACTTCCTTAATGGTGAAGACATATACCCCGCTTCTCAACAAACCGACTTACGGATTATTATTACTAGTAACCTTAAATTCTCAATACACTGCGCATCAATTGCCACTAAAGGACATAGAAGGGCCTATTTAATTAGAAGATGTTTCAAGTTTAGTAAGGCTGATACCCTTGTTAATGCATATAAAACATACGTAAGACCAGTACTGGAATACGGCTCGGAGGTTTGGAATCCACACTTAAAAAAAGATATCCATAAACTTGAAAATGTACAGAGAAAATTCACCAAGTATTTGCCTGGTTGTCATGGGTTATCATACGGCCAACGCATGATTAAACTAAAGCTTGAATCTCTTGAATTCCGGAGACACATTATTGACTTCTGTACCTGCTTTAAATTGATTCGTATGAATATATATCAAGGTGAGGGCACACCTCTTATTGTAGTTCGCTCTGGCTGTACCAGTGGACACGATTGGAGGTTTGACTGGAGGGGAGCCAGGACAAATAGTAGACACTACTTCTTCCTGTTGCGTGTAGGACGTGTGTGGAATGCTTTACCCCGGGAGGTGGTGGCCTCGACCAGTGTTTATCTTTTTAAAAAAACCTCAAATTGCATTTGAGGGATGCAACAAATGCTATCATTTGACTCAGATTTATATCCACGTCCTGTCATATTCCCATGGACGTTTTATCTTTGACCCAGGTTTTACACCCATGTATGTTTTTTTTTTTTTTTTTTACTCTTACAAGGATGTACGTTAGCGGTGTCAATGATACCCTGTATATTCCTTTTCTAAATTGAAGAATACCTTATTATTATTATTATTATAATCAGTGACGGCAAACATTCAACTGAATGACTGAAGCAAAATATAAAGTTCAAACGTTAAAAAAAAATCATTAAAAAGGCCGAAAATATGTAACCTGAATTTGGACCTTGCTCATGGTGAAAGCGGAATTTCCTTGAAAAACGGCGGCAAGAACAAACGAAGCTAAAACGCCGCTAACTTGCACACGGGCTTTCTGCCTCATAACTTAGCTGAACTAGCCCATACCAGCATAGACAATAAACAATGACGAGCTTCCTCTTTTAAAGGGACCTGACATCCTCTCTATGAAATTAGAGATTTACATACATTATTTGCGAGACATAAAATATACACAGATCAAATTATTACACATAATTATCAAAACAATGTTCACTTCAATTTAATTATTCTTAAAATATAATCATTCTTAAAGTATAATCATTCGTAAAGTATAAACATTCTTAAAATATGATGCGAAAACGAATGATAAGAGGCGCCCTCCCAATACTCAGCTCCAGGTGCGAAGTGCTCATGCCACCCTAAGTCCCACCGAGACATTGGCTCACAGCTACAATCGGACGTTTACAGAATTTAATTAAACAAGTTTAACGAAAGTTATGAGCACTTAAATTTTCGTACTACTAGCAATGGCCGCCATTGCTTAACGATTGCGAACATCTACGAATTTTAGATTTTTAGCTTAAGTTTCTCAGCATGGTTCCAACGATTCTTACCTTGTCATATACGAAAAGAAGGCTGTGAGCATAAACTACAATCGTACGGAAGCAGAAAAATTCTTTGCTATTAAGATAAGAAATTTTTTAGAAAAAAATACAAATCTTAACAAAATTCCAATATGGATACACAAAACAGAAAAGCACACATGACTTGCTGGTAGATTTGAATGAAATTGTAACAAATGCACTGAATGACGGGAATACGTGGGAGTCATTTTAATAGATCTGCAAAAAGCATTTGACACGTTTTATCCAAAAATTCTGTTAAAGAAATATGAAAAAATCGGATTGAGGGGTAAAATTTATAACATAATAAAGAGCTACTTAGAAAATAAGAAAAATACTGTTCAGGTAAGAGGAAAATATAGTAATCTAATTACAGCAAATTTTGGAGTACCACAAGGTTCTGTAATGGGACCACTTTTATATTTAATTTACACAAATGATATTCTAGGTAACGTAGACAAAACCCAAATTTTACTTTACGCAGATGATACAATAATGATTTCTATAAATTATAATTATGAATTAATGATTAAAAATTTACAAAATGATTTTAATAAATTAAATGATTGGTTTATTGTGAACGAACTATTTATAAGTAAAGACAAAACAATACAAATGGATATCACAGTACCAAAAATGAATAAGTTTAAAGAAAAATGTATTATAAAACATTATGGTAACTGTGTAAACCTGGAAGCAAATAATAAAAACATTAAATGTAAAATGGAATGCACAGTACTAGAACAAAGAAACACAGCAAGGTACTTGGGCACAGAAATAGATTCAAACTGGAACTTCAAAAGCCATATTTTGAACGAAATAACAAAATTAAGACAAATACTTCCTAAGATCTACCAATTAAAGAAGATATTAAATACAAAAACCAAAAATGTTCTTTATGGTGCATGGATAGAGAGTATACTTAGATAGGGAATAGAATTGTATGGATTTGCAGCAGACTATTTGATTGAAAGACTTCAAAAAACACAAAATAAAATAGTCAAAATACTCTTTGGAGAATATAAAAATTCAAAAACAAAAGAAATCTTTAAAGTAAATAAAATTTTTAGAATAATTGAACTGCGAGATTATATAATAGTAAAAAAAAACTATTACACAAATTTATTTAAAAACAGCAGAATAAGTAATATCGAAAGAGCAAGAAACATGAATCCATCCTACATTTTACCAAGATGGAATAACACATACGGAAAAAGAAATAAGAAATGGTACATTCCAAATATATTTAATAAAATAAAAAAAAAACATGCTGAACTTTCGTAATATAAAGGAAATTAAACGAAACCTAAGAGAATTGTGGACTTAAAAAAGAGTCAATCACGTATAAAAATGATAATAAAAGAAAAATACTAAATATTTGGTAAACTAATACCATAAATAAAATATTGTAAATAAAGTATTATAATAATAAAATATTTGTTATTATAAAACCAAAGGTAAAAGAAATGTGAATTATGAAGTAGACAATAGAAGTATACTACAAAATATTTATAAAAATGTTTGAAATGTTAAAATAACCATTGTTTATTTATTATTTTTTTTTTGTATAATAAGATGTAAAACGAGAAAAACTGACGCAACTCATTGCGCAATATTGGGTGAACGTATATTTAAAACAAATGAATAAGATGTTTTGAATTCTCACACAAGCTATTTTTTAACAGCTTCGAGCAACTCAATTGTATTGTAGTTGAATAAAATTATTATTATTTATAATTTTAAATCTGTGCTTAAAACTAATGTTGAACCAATAAAACTTACGTGAGTCTTCCTGCAACGGATTTTTAAAAAATCTGAAAGTCAGAGGCCGTTAGGAATATCCCGCCCTTCCCTCCCTCTGGCCAGTCCGCCACTGTGAAAACAGGACATCATTCGCTTTGCTCACTCGTTCAATAGGAAACAACACCACAAATACGAAACAATAAAATACTGTAATACATCGCACCCGAAAAGCAGCGAGGATGGCGCAGTAATTAACAGTAAAAGTCTTATACGAGCATCGCATTCATTGTACTGTCCAGATTCAATCATAGAAATTCGGTGTACCATCCAGATCACCGCAAAGGTAAGTGATGACTCACTTTGTGTTGTTCTGCGCCATAAGAAGAGCCATCTCGACGTACACGATAGCCTCTAACCGACCGCAATGTTGAAGAGCTGACTTGCTGAAATGCGCCGCATCCAGCAAGACCATCCAGATCACACGCCGCAATTTTTCGTATGATCGGCGTTGAGCGCACACCTTTACGCTGAGGAAGCGCTGATGTCAGCCAATGATCGTATACTATTTGACGACGGTTTTTCGCTCAGAGTCCTTTTTAGAGGTTAGCGAACATAGAGCATAATACCTCGTGTACTGGCGCACTGCAAGTCACCCACGCGCATACTTGAATTTCGTCGGATCAGAATTGAACAAATGTGTCTGGTTTTTGAGAAGATGTTGCTGACGTACATCGGCTACCCCGGGTTTTTGGCCACAACCGCAGTAATTCGACGTGTGACACGTCCAATTAAAAATGGCTAGTTTCTTCTTGACTGTTGACTTGCTTACTATTGAAACATAGGGGCATATTATTAAATTTAGTGTTGTAGACTTCTCCTTCGTTGCACTATGTAATGAACCGGAAAGGGTAGTGAGAGGAAGGATCGCGACTTGTTAGTTCAAATATATTTCTTATTTAGACCCACAAAACAGTATGCTTGTTTGTGAAAAAAATTCTTCCACCACTGACCGTTTTTGTTTCAATGTTACGGCAACAAAACTTTTGTTAGGCGGATTTTTTTTTATCATTGAACGATAGGCCATAGTTGTTTCTAAGGTGCTACCCTGCCACCCCACCCCCCTCCCAAAAAAAATACCCACTGCGGTAAATTTTTTGACCCACCTGCTTCCACATTTTCAAAAGTTTTAATTTTACAGTTTTTATAACCCAATTTTTTGACGGAGGTCTCTTCAGTTTAAAAGTAGGGGGGGGGGGGGATAACTGCACAAGATGAACTTCATACTTAACACTGACAGTATTTTTTTATGCAAGCAAGTAGCATCTCCTAAAAATATAAGTGTCTACCACCAGCTTTTATTTCATTGCTGCTGCAACCAAACTTTTTTCTTAGGTTTTTTTTAATAGAGAGAGCGAAAGAAATGAACATTTTTTGTCACTTTAGTGAGTACAAAGATTAGTTTCT